>JAABOM020002535.1:0-20599 GCA_011800125.2 Solanum clarkiae
CCCTTTGTTCCAGGAGCCGAATTTGGGGTAGTCCCATATGTTCCTTGTTGTAACTGTATTGACGTGTGTGTATCATTAGGTACTTTTGTGTAGAGGTCTGTGGATACTTGTGGGGTACGGGTGTGATGTTTGAATACGCGTGGTTTTGTATGATTTTGTATACTGAATCAGGCGGTGGGACCGCAATATGTACTTATGATCATGACATGTTTATTAGGCGGCAGGACCGCAGCGGTGTCCTTGTCGGCCCGCGTTTATATTCTTGTGCATATATATTACTGTCTGGGAAGCTGCTTGATCTTGTCTTTGCAGGTGTGGTTAGTCAGTAAAACAGAGGAAACTCTGCTGAAATTTCGGTAGAATTCCAGACTTGGGTTTATAGAGGAATTGGTTTAGTATGTGTTCACGTGTCCCTATCGGGCACCGGTCACGACCCCAGGGTGGAGTGTGACAATTTTCTTATAAAACAATCTCAAACTATATATTTATTTAGGTGCGCAATGATTTCAAATAGTTAGAGGGGGAAGGTTAGAGCTCAAATTGGTGATCTAAAAGCATATATGGATGGATGCTTCAATAATATACTTAAGCATTTTAAGTTGTAGCAAAGTCAATCATCAAAGGAACAAATTGTTGATGAGGAGAAAGTATCATAGAATTTTATATTTATGCTTGTAGAACGTTAAGCCTTTTTATGGTGGGACTGAATAGAGTGTTGTATTACAATATATTAATGATTTTATTTTTTGTTGGGACGGTGTTATTATTTTTTTAATATTGTGGTTGTTGATGAATTCTAAATTTTTAATCCGTTATGCATTATCATCTTGTTTGTTTAGCTGTTGGTTGATTTAAAAAAATTGCATTATTTTTTTTATATTGTGATTACTTAAATAATGTAAATGTTATCTATTATGAGGGAATTAATGTAGGCATGGTTATCAGGATACTTACCAACTTAGTGTTTATTTTGGTGGGCTAGCATATTGCTATTAAAAGTGGTGGGTGCATCGTATATAGAATGGTTGCAAACGTTGAATATATTATTTTTCTACCATATTTACTACCGAATTACTTATATTGGTCTATAGGTTAGCTGCGACTCTAATGATTTCTCCTTAGGTGGCTGCTCTGTCCCTATTTTTATATTTGTATTTTTTTTTCGTGCGCATCATCACTGGAGTACAACGAATGATTTTTGACATACTTTTCCAATTTGGTACCTTAAGTGATATAATTTTGTAATATCATGAGCTTAGTATATTTTATGGTATATTAATTGACTGACTCAAATGTTGGTGTAGTAGTTTGTGTATTGAATGAGATTATCTTATTAGTCGGCCAACTTGTTAATACGTTTATTTGTACTTTTTCATGATAAAAAAATTATTGGTTTGTTATATGGTACTTTTTTTTAATGTATTATTAAGTAATCTATTCCTTGTTGCTGTGGTAATTCGATTTAATTTTATAGGGGAGAAATGAGTCTATGTTACTTTTTATTTTATTTTATTGTGATTGGGTTTCTGTTGATTCATATTTGTCATTTTCAATACTTTTACATAGGTTGTCCATAATGACACTCATGTGAATGTAGATGTAGATGTTGATTTTTCTGATTTTGACTATCCGATTCATGACTTTTCACTGAACGATGAAGTAGCACAATTTGGTGAGAGTTGTGCACGCATGCCAGTTCAAGGTTAGTCTGTACTTATAAATTTTTTTATTTAAATAATAAAATGTTCAACTCATGGTTGACAACAACTTTTTTAAACACCATTTAAAGTCCCAGCTGAAACAATTAAATCATTACACAACAGTCCCCCGGTGGATGACTTTGAATTGCCCGATTTTTTAGAGTCCCAGATTGTTGTGTTGGAAAACAGATTGCCTTATGTCATGCCAACATAATGGGCCCGAACAAACCAACATGAGCAGTTTGACAATTCACCCTATACTGACTTAAGTAGTTCTACATTTAAATCAGATAAATTGCCGGTCGTATTTGAGGTGAAGCATCCTTTCGTCGGTAATAATGATTTACAAGTTGATTTGATCTTGCTTGAATCGTTCAAGAAGTGAGTTTCTGACAGATTATCAAAAAAGCGTGACAAGTTTGTGCAATTTTTTTAAATTTATTTAATATAGTTTATTACATTATTTACTTAAAAATTTATGTTGCTCATCCTATTTTTTTTTAGGAGAGCTGGTGATTTTATAGCTTCATCGAATATGATAAGTCCTCCGTTTGATTTTGGGGTGCAGAAAGTTGGGTTGATAAATTGGTTTTATGTCATGATTTCGACTGGATAGCCTTGGACTGACTCGGTAAGCATATTTTTAATTATTTATGTATTTATGATTTTTTTAATTTTAATGCTTTCTTCCTTTTGATGAATATGTTTGGTGCTTTTGTTATTTGTTTTTGTTGTTGAAATTTAAGAGGTTTAGCCTTTAGAAGTTTCTTTGTGTAATTGTTTTTGGTTATGTTGGATTATCCATTTTAAAAGTTAGTGTTGTGTTGGTTTATTTTATTATTTTATTTAATTTTATTTGTTAGTCATGAACCAACTCCATTTGACACTATGCTTTTTTTGTGTTTATTAGTGTACAGTCTAATTAACATATTCTCTACTACTTGCACTACATACTTGTCCATATTTTTATTTTTTAGTTAGCAAGCTATTTATTATTTCATACTTTTCCTTATGATACAACATGTGAATGTTATTATGTACTACTTGCGCAAAAAATGCAAGTATGGTAATACCATCCAGAATAGAGTGACAACGACTGTCATTTTTTTTTCATGAGCTGGGTTAAACAAATCTATGATGTTTGGGATAGGAACAATAGGGACTGCACATTGATCATCCAGGATCATGATGTTACCCAATATATAAGGGGTTTCAAGATTTTAGCCAACACATTATGCGATAAAGTTGATTATGTCTGTATCCATATTCATGTCCCCTCCAAATGTCATTGGGTGTTGGTAGTGTTTTCTATACAATGTCGGTGCTTGTTTGTGTTTGATTCACTTAGCGAAATCGGGGCTACCCATAATTCTGCGTTTATTCAGTTGGTGTGCAAGTTGACAGTCATTATTCCTTATTTTTGGTTAGTACTGGATTTTATGGGAAAAGGGATGACATTGACTGAAAAACTCATTGGACTATGCTGATTATGTATTTTCGGATAAGCTCATGTTTATTTCTTGTGATAACACTCCCCAACAGATTGATGATTCCAAGTAAGTGTTATTTCCTTGATTATATTTATGCTGTCTTTTTTCTTTTCTTGGTTGGTGCTAATCTTTTCTCTTCCATTTTTTATGTGTATGTAGTGATTGCGGATTGTATACCTGTCTCTTTTCTGAGTTAATCTATGAAGGCTATGATTATGTCGAGATTGGAAGTAAAATATTTGATTCAACTTTTTGTTGACTAAGATATGGAGTGTTGTTATGGGATTATGCCAACAAGAAGATTGATTTTGATGCGATTAGTGAAAATGAGGTGATCGGAAAGGTGGTTAGCAAGCTTGGTGGTCCTCAGTGATCGTGTGTATGTTGGGAAGAGTAAAAGCGTGCTAGCGTCGAAGTATGTTCCTAGTAGGAAGTCTTAGAAGTGTTTTATTGGAAAGACTTGTGTATTTTTTTGGGTGTTCAGTTTTCTTTTTCCTATATATAGATCTAAAATATTTTTAGAACTCTTTTTTGTGTTTTACTTGTTTATGAAGTATGGCAACATCATTATGATATCTATACAAATTATGTGCAATATATAACTTTTCTTTTATTCTAAATAGGTATTTGTTTCTTTAGTTATTGTAAGGGTAATGTTCTTAATTGTTACAGTCATAGCAAGAAACTATATTATGAACCAACTTTTCTCTATTTTTATGGTGTTTTAATACAGTGAATTATTATTGTTAAATGTAACATACATCATATTTTATACATTGCAAGGAATATAACTTCATTCTATGTTTTACTCTTTTGGTTTTTTTTCCAGCTCATTCGTTGATATTTAATTAAAGGAAAATGCGCAAATAATGCATCCGTCATGACTGCCTTTTAATAAAGACATCAACCTTCAAACCAATGAATGTGTGAAATGTTACTATAACTGAAAGTTTATAAGTGCGACTCATACCACAACAAAATGATTAATGAAGTACTTAAAGTTTTACAATACCAAAGTCATAATACATCATAGATTTAAATTGTCTTAGTTGTCAATCAATAAATGAAGCACTACAACTTCAAAATACATATCTTATAAATATAAGCACATTCATTTCGAATCCGTCATCTCTGGACAATTAACACCTTTCACTTTTTTGTATTTCATTTCAGTGAACCCTTTTTTCTTGTCTTTGTTTGATGGCCTCCCTAGCCTTCTCCTTGTAGTGAATGACAACATCAACTCCTCGGTGACATGAACTGGCATCACCCATGTACTTTCGCATGGGAGTAGTTTGATCGATTTGGCGTAAGCGTTGTTGAAGTTCTTGGTACTATAGTAGACTGAGCAGAATGTATCCATGTACTTGTTTCTATATTCAATAGTAGCTATAGCGTGACTACATAGTATTTCATCATGTTGAAACCTTTCACAGCTACACATCCATGTATTTAGATAAATTTTGAATCTTTTTACTCCATCTATAACGGTATGAAGATATTCTGTTGATGCCCGTACCTAAAAAAAAATATTACACGGAAATCAGTAGTATTATTTTTTTTATTTGTGACAACATATTAATATATCATAATTTATTGTACTAACATCATATTATTTGACAATTGCTTATTTGTTACCAACATCTTATTATACTTCTTTGTTAGGATAGTTGTTATTTTCCTTCTTTCCCCGTTGTGTTTTTCATTCTAACATTCTAGTGTTTTCCTTACATACTTCAACATAGGAACCATCGGTAGCTTTCTACCCGACAAGATTGGTTTATTTATGGACTCAGCAATGTTACTTGTTAGTGTCCAAGTTCACTTTACTATTATATGACAGCGAGACCACTTCTTAAAATCAGCCTTCATCAAATATGATCATATTTTTTGGATTTATCTCATCCATCCTATCCATCAACTCATTGAACTCTTGGACTGTATATGCTTTTGCCAAACTAAAAAATAACTTCCTAACTTCCTCGACATTTTTAGGAGTTTTTTTCAATATATTTGACCACAAATGGTAGATACAAGCGTAATGTTTGATATTTGGATAAACAGTGGCAATGACATTCCAGATGCTTTTATTTCTATTGGAAACAAGGCACATACCATCCCTATCACCAAATATTATTTTGAAAATTTTTAAAGAACCAACTCCATGCATTGTTATTTTCAGAATTGGCAACACCATACACTAGTGGCAAAATATGTCCTACATAAATTTCAAATTTAATACTCTACGGTTAAATTAATACTTAATAATTTAATGCGCGTTTGCATTATTTTTTTACAGTAAATTAACTTAAAGTTAGACAAGTACTAACCTCCAAGATCTAATGTGCTGGCTATTAACATGGTTCCTTCAAAGGTTGACCGTATGTGCGTCCCATCAACTACAACAATTAGTCGGCAATATTCCTCTTATGCTAGTATCCAGTGCAATAAAACAATAAAGGAACTTCTCGTCAGGTGTTATTTTAAGATTAATGATGGTCCCAGGATATGTTTGTTCCAATATATAAAGATACATTGGAATTTTTGGATATGACTCTTCCGGGTCCCCTCGCAATATCTTTATTGCTCTTTGTTTGCCCTGCCATGCTTGCATGTACGTTAATGAAATACCATGCTTTCTTTTCATGTCTATTTTTATGTCGCTGGGGGTGTAAACTGTTTTGGTGTCGCTATATTTAGGAAGCAATAGGCTAGCAAGTACACCACTACTACACTACCATTTTTTATTAAACCTGTAATCTCCGGGATAGACGTGTTCATTGTTAAAAATTCAAATTTTGAATAGACCTGACTTCCCCAATGATGATGACTTAAATAACTAGCAGCAATTTTCATACGGACATTTCAATACAAAACTGTAATTAACAACAATTGCAACACATTAACACTTCAAATATTATGCAATATATCAGAAATTATATTTTAACTCAAATTTTGGTTTACCTTGACGTACGTGACCTAACAACCTGGAACCAAAATTGATTTAGTAATGCATATATCTACATAACCTCCACTAATGTATACTTGTTTATGTATATTTGACCTTCTTTCACTTCATCCACCAAACCATGTCTGATTATATGTGGTTCTTCAAACTCATCATTATAATCAATCATTATTTTGTCATTTAACGCCAAATCCATGTCCACTGTTGTCACTGTTCCCGGCAACACCATCAGATGACTATCTTTGTGTGCTCTTATTTCAACTAATTAGTCGATATACGTCACACACAATGGATATTTTGAAAAAAATTAGGGCTGCTTCTTTTTTGATCCAAATAGACTCTTATCCCCATGTGATTATGTATTTTCAATGATGGTGAATTCACATGAACTACATATTGTATCACCAAATCGACGGATGTCATGTCAATCCCTGTTTGTGAAGCAATGAGTTTCACCAGACCATCATAATTTGATGATGTATCATATAAAACTCCTTCCATTTTGTAATCAATGTAGTTACCTGTTGACAGTCATCAATATATACCAAATAAAACACCATATCTTCAACACTTGCAACTCCAAAGGTTTGTCACATTTTACAGTACTATGCAGCTCAGCATAAACATAATTATACACACTATTTTCCTACTACTAGACACAATAATAATATACCAACAGATACATAATAATTAGACATACAATTTTTGAACTATAGCACACAATAATATATACCAACATAGTCACTATGTTATATAATATCATGAAAATAACCAAATTTCAAAGTTATCCACACCGATTTCCTACCATTACCTACAGCAAGCATCCCCAATACTGAAATCACTTTAACACGTCAAACACCATTGGCATAACCGTACTTATCCTTCCAATTTTACGAATATTTACCACAATCATAACTTACATTCACTACATCATATTGTCATCTTTAAGTAGCATTACGTACCGAAAAAAAATATTAAAATGATAACTATACATCTTTCTCCGCCAAAGAATAAATTGACAAAATGAGATAATATTTTTTAATTAATTTTTAAACTAATTCAGTAATTCAAACTATCACCAAATCCATCATACTATCATTTATATAATAGACTAAAACTAATTTTATTCTTATTTACATACTTGTTGTGTCCAACTTTCCATCATATTTTATAAGGATCGACACGTATTTGTCGTTATCCATGCAATTTCAATGGATAAATACCTTCGTTTCACACTTCCCAACTTTTTTTTCCCTGATAAAACTTCTCAATGTGTAGAGAAACTTTTTAGTATGCTTATGGTAAGGATACTACACTACCTATAATTCATAGCAAGTGTGGTATTATTTTATTTCTATTTTCCCGCTATCCTCTGACACACCAAAAAGGTGTTGTCTTCTCTGTCAAATTGTTAGGATCTTTGCAGGTATGATGATATTATTTTGATGATGACAAATACAAGCCAGATACAGGTAGGAAGAACCAGGTCCATCATTGAAGCTTGGAAGAATCTGAGTTGAAGCTGAAATGGTATTTACGGAAACAAATAAATATGGATTTAGAGAAGGAAGCAGCATTGGAAAAGGACTCCTTTATGGAAAAATAATATGTCCATCTCAATAAAGGAGTCCTACATGAAAAGTCTTTAGGGTGCACTATAAATATATTCATCAACCTTAAAAGACACAACCTTTGCAATTTGATTTCAACGATCACTTTCAAGCAAGAGCAAGGGCACTTGGCGAATAGCTTTCAAGAAAGATCAAGAGTTAGGTTTTCTTGATTGTTCAAGTCTGTTTGACAATCTTCTTAGAATCTTTGTTTAGTGATAAATTTTGCAAGAAGTTGTTTTTGCTGTTTGTAAGTTGTGTTGAGAGTGGGTTTGACTCTCAAGAGTTGAGTTTGTTGCAAGTGGTATAAGTTGAACATTGCTCATTTTTTGAAGTTAGTGAAGTTGTTGAAATCTTATGAGTGTAAGTAGTGATTGTTTCTCCTTTAAGCAAGGAGGTTTTTCACTATAAATATTTGCTTCTATTTACTGCTTTAGCAAATTATTACGTACTGCTCGGTGAACCAAGTTCATTGGAAGGTTAGGGGCACCAACTCTTTCAATTGGTATCAGAGTGGATTTTTCATACAAGGTTAACTACTACGAAAAGATAATGACAGCCCCACCTACGGCACAAAAAGGAGCTTCTCAATCCAGACTACCATTATTCAATGGACAATACTATGATTGATGGAAAACTAGAATGATGAACCATATTGAAGGTGAACATCCTGATCGTTGGAACATGGTGCTCAATGGACTGACTATTCCAATGAAGAATGCCTCTACTGAGGATGCTCCCAGGGTACCTAAGGAACAAAGTGAATGGAATGATGTTGACAAGATTGCCATTTAGAACAATGCCAAGGACAAGAAGATCTTGCTGTGCGGTATCAGTCCCAATGAATACAACAAAATCTCGTCATGTAAAGATGCCAAGCAGATTTGGGATACTCTGAAAATCGCTCACGAAGGTACGTCTCAAGTGAAGAAGGCTAAGATTGACAATCTCAATTGACAGTATGAGTTGTTCAGAATGCATGAAGGTAAAAATACACATGCGATAGAAACCAGGTTCTCTGCTATTGTCAATGGGATCTACTCCTTGGCCGAAGTCATCTTCACTAGGAAGGCCATTCGAAAGCTGCTGAGTATGTTACCTGAATCCTGGGAAAGCAAAGTTGAAGTTATCATCAAATCCAAGGACCTAGACAACATGTCGATGGATCAGTTGTTAGGAACTCTGGTTACTTATGAGTTCAAGAAGAATCAGGAGAAAGAACTTAATAAAAAAAGGGAGGAAAAGAACCTGGCTTTGAAAGCTGCGAAAAAGGAGTACTATGAAGAAGACAATATAGCTTTGATTACCAAGAAGTTCCAGCAGGTGCTGAGAAGAGGGAACGCTGGACAAAGAAGGACCGCTCAACATACTGCTGAAAAGGATATGAGGGAATAATTATGCCACAAGTGCAGTAGCCCCGACCACTTCATCAACTTCTGTCCACTCTAGACACTTGAGTACAAGAAGAACAACCCAGAGAAGCCTAAAGAAAGCAAGGCTGAACCCTATGTCCACAAATATTGAAGATGACCAGTCAGGAAGTGGATCTTTTAGTGCAAAGAGCATTGGCAGTACTAGCAGGGAATCCAGGTAAAGAATCAGATGGTGAGACTCTAGAGAATCAATTTCTCATGGAAGTGGAGGAACCAGAAAAAAATGACTTTCTTTCTCTCTGTTGCCATGGAGGATTCTGATGAAGAAGGAGATAAGGAGCAGAAAATCGAGGCTGCTGATCCTAAAATCGACAAAGTTGAAGCTGGGCAGGAGAACGTGGAGCTGATGATAGGAGCAGGTTCTTATGATCCGGATGATGCTTTGCTGGATACCAAGGTGAGTATTGAACAAGCTAAAGCTAATATTCATACTTATTCCAAGAAAAATCTTGAGTCTCTTTAACAGGTCCTGATTGAAGCCTATCTGACCATTTATGACTCTAAGGACCTTCTTTTGGAAGACTATGCCCTGCTGAGAACTGAGAATGTTGAACTTGAGAATGTTAATCAAAAACTATAGTCGGAGATTGACGGTCTTAAGTCCTCTAGGAAGGAGAAAAATGTCATAAGTGTGACCAAATCTGATCCGAAAGAAAATGTTAAAAATTTAGGAGAAGAGCTAGACAATATAAGTCATAAGAATGAGGTTCTCCTGAAAGAACTTGAACAGACAAAAGCCAAATTAGAGTGCACTATGGAGTGGACCAAGTCTTCCTCTATGCTTGAGGATATGCAGCAAGGTCAGTCTACTACTAAGTATGAGATTAGTTTCTAAATCAAAGAACCTAAAAACCAGGTTGTAGATCATGGGGATCAGTGTACCTTGTGTGAGATGTCTGGACATGTTAGAGGGAACTGCAATAAAAATGCTAAATCCCTGAATAGGAACATATCTTACATTAATAGAAACCATGAAAGGGGTAACCCAAGAAGGAGAACAGGAAAAAGGTACTCTTATAGGAGTAATAGGAATAGGACAGGGAGGAGATACCCCCCAGAATTAATAGGAATGGTCAAAAAGAAGATACCCCCACCCCCCAGGATTAGTTGGTTTTAATAATGAAGAAAGATACCCCCTAGAACCAACAAGAATCAGTCATGGAGAAGACATCCTCATACCTCTTATTGGTTCAGTAATAAAAGTAGATACTTTGTCAATACCACTAGTGCAAGACAAGTCAACAGGAATCTTCCTGCCTGGGAAAGAAGGGATCTAATTCACCCTTTCTACAATCAAAAAGGACTCAAGTAGATCTGGGTACCCAAATCTCACCTTTGTTAATTGTGTAGGTACCTGTAGAAGGAAAATGAAAGTAGTGGTACTTGGATAGCGCATGCTCCAGGCACATGATGGGCGACAAACATAACTTCCTTCTATTGAGTGACTTCCAAGGTGTAAACATTGGCTTTAGAAATGGGAAACAAAGTGAAATTAAAGGCATTGGAAAGGTGGGAACCTCTATGTCCCAATGCATTGAAAATGTGTATTATGTAGAAGATCTGAAGCACAACCTTCTAAGTGTGTCTCAAATGTGTGATAAAGGAAACGCTGTACTCTTCACTGCATCAGAGTGCAAGGTGACAAATGCAATTTCCAAGAGGCTAATCCTAAAGGGAATAACGCACAAGAATGTGTACAAAGTGGATATCAATGGTCCATGTCAACCAGAGATGAAGTGCTTAAGTGCCATGAGTGATGCTTCCTCCCTATGGCATAAGAGGCTAGGACATGCCAGTTTCTCCTCAATAAACAAATTGATCCTCAAAGATCTGGTTCTGGGATTGCCTGAAGGAAAAATCAATGAAGAACAAGTATGTAGAGCGTGTGCTCGAGGTAAGCATATCAGGAGCAGCTTTCAGCCAGTAGGGTTGGTTAGCACTAATAGGCCACTGGAACTGGTTCACATGGATCTCTGTGGACCCATGAGAGTACTGAGCAAAGGTGGTTACATGTACGTCTTCGTTCTTGTAGATGACTACTCAAGATTCACTTGGACCTTCTTCATAAAATCCAAAGAGGAAACATTTGAAGTGTTTGCTGTATATGCTAAGATGGTCCCAAAGAATTTGAATTACTAGCTGAAGAGCTTGAGAACTGACCATGGTATAGAATTCGAGAACTCCAAGTTTTTCATATTCTGTGCTAAAAATGGGGTGACTCATAACTTCTCAGCCCCTAGAACTTCTCAATAAAATGGGGTTATGGAAAGAAATAACAAATCCTTAGAAAACATGGACAGAACCATGTTGATAGCTAGTAATCTTCAGCAAAGCTTCTGGGCTGAAGCAGTGAACACAACTTTTTACCTCATCAACAGATGCATGATCAGACTCATCTTGAATAAGACCCTCTATGAATTACTTAAAGGTAGAAAACCAAACCTAGCACACCTCCATTCCTTTGGCTATGTCTACTACGTACACAACAATGGAAAAGATGCTCTGGGCAAGTTTGATGCCAAAAGTGATGAGGGAATCTTCATTGGGTACTCATCTCATAACAAAGCTTACAAAGTGTACAATAAAAGAACCAAATGTGTAGAAGAAAGTGCATATGTTATATCTGGTGAGACCAATCGAGGGGCCAAGACAGTCTTGCAAGAAAATATACAAAAGGGAGAAGGAGCTCTCACCTGGAAGGAATCAGATGATGAGGATGATAGGGAACAGGGAAGTGGACCGAGTCCACCGGATTCGGGAAATGGAGAAAGTGAAGCATCCACTCCAGAAGTGCATCACACTGAAAATGGTTCTCCAGGGACAACACTGGTTACTGAACCTGGTCCCTCGAATGCTACAACCAATAATCTTGTACCTGAGGATACAGGCAGTAATTGGAAGAACAAGAGCTCTCATCCTCTTGAGAACCTATTGATACCCCTAGATTCAGGCATCTCTACCAGGTCAAAGCTCATAAGCAAGTGTGCCTACTCTGCATACGTCTCCCTGATTGAACATAAGTATGTGAAAGAAGCTCTACAGAATCAAGAATGGATATATGCAATGTAGGAAGAACTCTTACAGTTTGAACGAACCAAGGTGTGGCACCTGGTCCCACCTCCTGAACATCAAACCATCATCGACATGAAATGGGTCTTCAGGAATAAGCTGGATGAACAAGGAATGATCACAAGGAATAAGGCAAGATAGGTCATGCGAGGATATAATCAAGAAGAGTGTATTGATTATGATGAGACCTTTGCTCCAATAGCACACATCGAAGCCATTCGTATGCTCATAGCCTTTACTGCTCATATGGAATTCAAACTAAATCATATGGATGTCAAGAGCACATTTTTAAATGGGTATTTGCAGGAGGAAGTGTATTCAAACAACCTCCCAGGTTCGAAAATCATGAGCATCCTGACTATGTGTATAAAATGGACAAAGCTCTTTATGGACTGAAATAGGCACCTTGAGCATGATAAGATCGGTTGTCAAATTTTCTGCTGAAACATGGGTATTCAAGAGAAACAATTAATAAAACCCTATTTCTGAAGAAATAAGGAGCTCATGTACTTATTGTACAGGTATATGTGGATGACATCATCTTTGGAGGAACTAAAGCCTCTCTAGGTGGAGAATTTGCAAAACTCATGGGGAGTGAGTTTGAGATGAGTATGATGGGGGAACTTAATTTCTTCCTAGGACTTTAGATACATCAAAGACAGATGGACAGTAGTATTCATCAGTAGAAATACATCAAGGAGCTTCTCACCGAGTTCGGAATGACGGATGCCAAAGCAAGTGATACACCCATGGCTACCACCACAAGGCTTGATAAGGATAAGGCAGGAGTGGATGTAGATGAAACCAAGTACAGAGGAATGATTGGGTCACTTTTATACTTAACTGCTAGCAGACCAGATATAGGTTTCAGCATTGGGATATGTGCACGGTTCCAGGCCAAACCCAAGGAATCACACCTCAAGGTTGTCAAACAAATTCTTTGCAACTTAAAAGGGTCCACTGACCTGGTTCTCTGGTATCCTACCGGGTCCTCTTTTGATCTTGTTGGTTTTGCTGATGCAAATTATGAAGGTTATTCCGTAGATTGGAAAAGAACCTCTGGAATGGCACATTACCTGGTGTCTTGTCTAGTCTCATGGGCGACCAAGAAACAAAACTCTGTGGCCTTGTCAACTGCCGAAGCAGAATATGTTGTTGCGCCCTCCTATTGTGCTCAACTTCTATGGATCAAACAATAACTTGCAGACTTCATGATAGAAGTTGAGTGCATCCCCATCATGTGTGACAACATCAGTGCTGTGAATATAGCGAAGAACCCGGTTCAACACAAGCGTACAAAACACATTGATGTAAGACATCACTTCCTGAGGGACAATGTGGAGAAGGGATTCATTGAAATAGTATTTTGTAAAATAGAGGACCAGGTGGCTGATATATTTACCAAAGCCCTGAGAAAGGAATAGTTTAAGAAAAATCACCTTCACTTGGGGTTAATCAGAGAGCTCTAACTTGATTACTTCTCTCCCCTTGACTCTCAAATTGATCTTTAATCACTATATAGTCATTCTGACTTGATTAAGCTTGTAGGTTGACCACTAAGAGATCTACTGGAGGAAACGATGGCTGAGAACTGATGATATTACCCTTAGTGTCTATTACTAGGAGTGAAGTATCGAGTCGGGGGGAACTGGTCTTCACATGTTGATATATCAGGTATGCATCAGCTCCATTACTTCCACAATCTTAATAAATGCATGTCCAGTTAAAAGTTGTCTGTGGCTCACACCTGGTCCCATCTATCTGGTTCTCAAATTGGCGGGAAGGGCGATATCTTAAAAATAGGCAATGATCATCATTCTTTGGGATCCCAAGAGTCGTACCAATTGCAGTGTCAGCACACATCTTTTCAATCCAATCCCGGTGTTTGCTCCAACTCTCAAGAAAATCCCCTCATAACTGCCATACGCCCACATATTTCTCACAAAGAAAAATCCTTTCTTCAAAGTAGCTAAATTCTTTGCTCAAGAAATATCAAATATGGCATCTCTAGTAGACTACTCCGACAAAGATTCTAATGCCACTGCCCCATAACCGCCACAGGACCTTTCTCAAGGGGAACTGCACTCTTCACCCTCCATCCACAACCATTCCCCACCATTATCCCTGCCATTGGCCACTACAGGTGAACCCTCTCGCTTCTCTTCTTCACCGTCTCCAGACTTGCCTCTCCATAAGCCTCGCCCATCGTTGTCCAACCCCTACCGGCCATATGTCCCCTTGCTGGTCCCTGACCCTCAGCCCTCTCTTCACCGCCTTATTGATGAACCCTCATCGTACTCTACAGACACACCTTCTAATCGGGTCGTGTCACCACCGCCTGTGTCTCCCCAGCGCTCAGTCGCCCCATTGTCCATGGCGCCTCCATCTACCCCTGAGCCCGCTGATTCTCAGGATGAATTCCTCTGGCTCAGTCTATCGATGCACCATTCGTTGCCTGGAATCCTCGCCTATGCCTCCAAATCCTGTTGCTCCCCGCCCTCGTGTGCCACTTACTAGGAGCAAAAAGCACGTGTTGGACTCCTCTACTCCATCGTCTAGCAGGAAAAATGTCCATCCAGGTAAGGCTGCTACTTCTCCCTCCTCCCCTGTATGTGTTCTTTCCTCCCCTGATGATACCACTAAACCTACCTCCACCCGTGGGAAAGAGCATATAGAAAATTTTAACAAACTGGGTAAGGAGGTCTATTTTCGGTCGAAAGGGGTACTTAGAGGTTGGGCGATTCACTCTGAGGTGCGTGAATACCCTGTTATTATGTAACTATGTGAAAAACTAGCATTTCAGGTTTTTCCTGATTTGTTGAGTGACACCGCCATGCCGATGTTTGACACTGAGGTGGTGGAGTCTTACACCAATTTGGGTTTTGTTACTGGGGATGTGGCTACTTTGAGTGTACGTGGGATCGATATTTTGTTCGATAAGGTTATGCTTGGGAAGATTTTGTGTATTCCTATGGTGGGGCTGGCAGAGTACACCTGATTGGAGGATTCTGGGTGCTTGCTGACTTCGAAGTTCATGGAGGGGAGGGTTATGATGTCCCTCGTAAGGTGTATAAAGCGGAGATGCCACCCTTCTTGAAGCTTCTGTTTGAGGTGGTGCATCAGGTGATCCTGCCTAGGGGTGAGCATAGGCATAAGGCCACATTTTGCGACATGGGCATTGTAAATGCAATTGATCTTCAGGAGCCTATTGACTGGCCTACTCTAATTATGCAACACATGGCTCACATTGCTGATCCAGTTGAGGGTCCTCATCAATTGGGCTATGTAAACCTTCTCACTCATGTATTCCTGGCTTTCAAGGTTCCACTTAGAATTGGGAGGGTCTTGACCAAGAAGGATATGATTGATCGACACACCGCCCTTGAATGTCAGGTTGCTCCTCCTGTTGTTGTTGCTGTTGCACCTGTTCCACCAAGGACCACTAGCGCCATTAATCAGCTTATGAGGGAACTGCATGAGTCTCAGGCTGAACAGGCTCATCTCCAGACTAGGATTGATGAACTTCAGGACCAGCTCGGTGCTTCTCAGGCTGAGGTTGCCCATCTTAAGGACCAGTTTCTTTAGCAGCAGCTGGATCATAATCAACGGATGGATTCCCTTCTTGGGCTTCTAGGAGCAGGCCCTTTCCGACTTCCCCCTTAGTCACTCCTTTTCGTTGCTATCCTTCTTTTGCTTCTGCCACAGACAATATTTTTTGGATGTGTATAAGTTTTTGTTGTGGATTCTTATGGAAGCACTGATGCTTGCTTGTTTTTTTTGCTGTGGATATCTATTTTTCTTGCTATGCTGCATTACTTTGAGCCTTATAAATGCTAATATCCTCAATTTTAATATTGTTATGTTCTCTACTATTTCTAACTTTTCGCCTGTTGTTTTTTCTTGTTTCTATGACTTATGCTACTATTTACTGTCTTTTTGTGATGTCAAAAGGGGGAAGTTCTCTATACAGACATGTTTGTCATGATTAAAAAAGGGGAAATTTATTAGGATACCTACACTCTGTAGGTATGATGATATTGTTTTGATGATGATGAACACAAGCCAGAAACATGTAGGAAGAACCAGGTCCGTCGTTGAAGCTAGGCCGAATCTAAGTTGAAGCTGAAGCGTTATTTATGGAAACAGATAAACATGAATTTAGAGAAGGAAGTAGCATTGGAAAAGGACTCTTTTATGGAAAAGAATGATGTGCCCATCTCAAGAAAGGAGTCCTACATGAAAAGTCTTTAGGGTGCACTATAAATTCATTCATCAACTCTAAAAGACACAACTTTTGCAATCTGATTTTGGCGATTACTTTCAAGAAAGAGCAAGGGCACTTGGCTAAGAGCTTTCAAGAAAGATCTAGAGTTAGGTTTTCTTGATTGTTCAAGACTGTTTGATAGTCTTCTTAGAATCTTTGTTTAGTGACAAATTTTGTAAGAAATTGTTTTTATTGTTTCTGAGTTATGTTGAGAGTGGGTTTGACTCTAAAGAGTTGAGTTTGTTGCAAGTGGTGTAAGTTGAATATTGCTCATTTTTGAAGTTAGTTGTAACACCCTACCTCTTACAATACTAGTACTATGCAAATGAAAAATGATATGGCTTTTCAAATTAGCGCCAATTTTTAAAAGTGCTTGAATCTCAAATTAGAGGGTGATATGTATGTCTAACACTGAAGAGGGTCGAGTGTAAATAAGTTTTATGTCAAATTCAGGAGATCACGACCCTAAACGGAGTGAGAGAATTAAGGTGCTTGTAGGACTTAGGAAGCTAGCAGATGAGTCATCTACTTGCTTATCTTACATTTTCTAGCTAAAAGGAGACGAGGCCCAACGTCGAATTTGTCCAAGTCCGATTATGAATGAAGTCTGTGTTAAGGGATGTAACTTTAACCTGTGATTTACCATCATAAATGGGCAATATATATAGCCTAAGATGAATAATAAAAGGGCCCAAGTACATCACAACCCACTTGACTAATTTGGCCCAAAACTAAGGAAAAAAAGGAGAAATGGGCAGCCAAAGCCCAACCAATTTGAACCCAATAAGGCCCAAGTGAAAGGGGCAAGGAGCTACATCACCAGCTTGGTAAAGTAATGCTAAAAATGCCTTAGTAGGTCGGCCAAATTCTCCCTTTAAAAAGGGTTTAAAACAGCTTTCATAAGTCATTTTCAACTTGAACAGAAAAAAAATCAGATTGTTCTCCAAGTTTTCTCTCAACTCTTTCTTGACTTTGTAAAGCAGCCAAAGGAATATTTTAGGGTTCCTAAGGAGGCCCTCAACCTTGAAGATAAATATAAGTGATTATATATATATGTTTAGTAAGGTTTCTTCATGAAAAACAAGAGATTATGTTGGTTAGGTATATGCTGAAAATTTTGGACAACATGTATTCCAAGATTGTTATACATTTTTCTTGTTTATTTGGAAGCTTTTCTCTTTTTGATTGGATTGATTATGAAGGGAGGCTATTGTTATTAATGAGTATTGGTTCTTAAATGATCTATAAAGGCTACTGCACCACTTTTACAGTTTGCAAAAGTGAGTTCTTATAGGATATCGCAATTGTGTTCTTAATACGAACTTGTGGGCTGTTGGATGGGAGGCTATTGCCTCATGCCCTTAATGACTGCTTTGTTACTATTCTTAGACTATTTTAAGGTCTTTTTTATGTATAGATGTGTTGTGGATAGTTTGGTAAAGTTGAAACAGGTTTGAAATTGTCGACGTCAAAATGTGGCAAAGGGACGTAACGTTATATCGACTATTTGTATGTTGCGTAGAATTGTTATGTGTTATGCTTTGCGGGATGTTGTAAGACTATTATGGTACTATAATAGGCTACAGATGATATGTATATAAGAATATGTTTTAGAAAATACGATTAGGGACGGAAAGGTTGAAAGAATACGCTCGGGTTTATAAATACCCACTTGCTGCCCGTATGTTATTTTTTAATGAGATTGGGCTGCCAAGATGTATCTATTGGCTGCTAACACTAGTTTTATCACCTACTATATTGTAGATAAATATTTATAGGAAGGGAAGGTTATCTCGATGTAACAGCAAGGTCGTATAGCGAGGTATGTGAGGCTACTTGATTTCGTATTATTTGGCATGAAATCTAGATTCTTCCTTGGCAAATAAAGGCACTTACTGTAACACTCCACAACTTACAATTCTAGTACTATGCAAATGAAATATGATATCATTTGGTAAAATTAGCGCCCATTTTTAAAAGTGCTCGAATCTCCAATTGAAGGGCGATGTGTATGCCTAATGCTGAAGAGGATCGAGTGTAAATAAGTTTTAAGTCGAATTGAGGAGATCACGACTTTAAATGAAGTAAGAGAATTGAGGTGATTGTAGGACTTAGGAAGCTAGCAGGTGTGTCACCTACTTAGCTTAAATTGCTAGCTAAACGGAGATGAGGCTCGACGTTGAATTTGTCCAAGTCCGATTATGAATAAAGTCCATGTTAAGGGTGTAACTTTAACCTATGTTTTAGCATCATAAATGGACTACATTTTTAGCCCAAGATGGATAATAAAAGGGACCAAGTACACCACAACCCTCTTGGCTAATTGGGCCCAAACTAAGTGAAGAAGAACTTGGAAAATGGGCAGCCAAGGCCTATCAACTTTGAGACCCATTTAGGCCCAAGTGTAAGGGCCAAGCTACTGCATAACCAGCTTATTAATATGTGGTAAGTAGTGTTCAAAAGTTAAAGAGTAAGTCGGCCAAGAGACCCTTTATAAAGGGCTCAAAACAGCCCCTTAAGTCATTACACATTGGAGAAAATTTCATCTTCCTAAAGGCTTTTCTTCTCTCTTTATTTCACTTCACAAGGAAGCCTACGCAACCCTCTAGGGTTCTTGAAGGAGACCTAAATCTTGAAGGCAAAGGTAAGTAATCATATTTGTGTATTTAGTATAGTTTCTTCATGAAAGACAAGAAGTATATGCTAGTTATCCTTGTGCTGAAAATCTGGACATGTATTTAGAAAGTTGTTGCACACTTGCCTTTTATTTTAGTGACTTCTCTATGGTTTGTGGGATATATTATGAAGATAAGTTGATGTTCTTAACATGGTTTGAGTTATTGATATTACCCTAAGGTTGCTGCCCGAATTTTGGTTTCATTTAACAAACGAGTTTTACTGTGCTATCTTAAGTGTAATATTGATTTGAACTTGTGGGCTGATGGATGGAAGGCTATTACCTTACGTACTTAATGACTGATTTGTTACTATTTTGAGACTGGTTCAAGGCTATTTTTATGTATAGATTTGTTGAGAACAGTTTGGTTAAAGTTAGGACGGGTTTGGAATTGTCAACGTCAAAATGGGGCAAAGGGACGTAACGTTGTGCTGTCCATTTGTAGGTTATGTAGAATTGTTATGTGTTGTGCTTTTTGGGCTATTGTAAGACTGTTTTGGCACTAAAACAGGATAAATATGATGTGTATATGTGAATGTCTTGTTAGAAAATGCAATTAGGGGTGGAAAGGTTGAAAGAATACGCTCGGGTATATAAATACCCGCTTGCTGCCCATGTATTATTTTTAATGTGATTGGGATGCTAAGGTGTACCTATTGGCTACTAATGCTAGTTTTATTACCTACTATGTTGTAGATAAATATTTATAGGAAGGGAAAGTTATCTCAAGGTAGTAACGAGGTCCAACAACGAGGTATGTAAGGCTACTTGATTTCGTATTGTTTGGCATGAAACATAGATCCTTTCTTGGCACATAAAGGCGCTTACCAACTTTTAAACAACCATTAACTATGTCTACACTCTTGCACATGCTCATATGCTCCCATACATAGTCACCTTCAAATATGCATAAATACATGGATACCAAGTTACATGGGTTCTTTTTGCCAAATAAAATTCACGAGTTATTTTATCTCATACGTATTTCATTATTTATGTGACATACTCTTTTTATTGTCATATGGTCTTGTGTGATTGTCTATATGTAACATGCTACATCTACAACCCTAAAACTATAATATCGTGACCACCAAAAGAATCATCTCAATGGTAATAGAAAGATAAAGTATATTGTTTATTGATGGGTGGTAGCCCGAGGGGTGGAAGAATCACCTAGCCAGGGACGACCTATCATGGGTGATAGCCCAAGGGGTTAAGGAAGAACCTAGCTAGGGACGATCTCGATACAGTTTTACCACTAATCAGTTGGTCATTTGTCTTACATGTCGTGCACAGATTATACAGTAAAGTTAAAGTAATATAAAGAACATAAAGTACATGATCCCAAAGTATAACCAAAGGTGGTCTCTTATCCTACACCAGTGCAT
>JAABOM020002546.1:0-20598 GCA_011800125.2 Solanum clarkiae
AAGAATCCTTAACAAAACATTTTATTAAACACTTGGCGGGTGTGCAATGCTAGTTAAAAATCATGCAATTCAATAGTAAAATCATGTGAGAAAAATCAATGCAAGTCAACCCACCAATACTTGATAACGCCCTCATGCAAGATACATTGAAATCTCCCATCAAATCTCATCATAAATCATAGTTTCATAGCTCAAAACATGCATAGTCACAATAGACAAACCATCTCATAGTATAAACTTAAAATAGGTAAACATGTGTTTTCAATCAACATTTCATGGAACTCCAACATAACTTATAACCATAGTCCATAATGAGTAATGCCCATAAACAACACAACTTAGAAACATGCAATTTTCATAAAAAGGAAGATTGGACTTCATGGGTGAAAGGCACCTTCGAATGAAACCCACATACCTTAATCTTTGAGTTTCTTAAAGAAGAACTTGAGGAGGACATGGGGATTGACTTGGTTTCCTTGAAAACCAAAAAAACTTCTTGAAAATCTTGAGAATGGATAGAGAATTTGATAAAGATTATAGAGGAATCTGAGAGTTTTTGGTGAGTTTTTAGGGCTAAAAATGGCTAAAGAATAAGGGTTTTTTGCATATATAGGTATTGGTTTCTAACCCAATTTCCCTAGAGAAAAAAAAGAATTTTTCGGAAATTTTTCTACTCGTCCGCGCTAGGTCCGCATCGCAGACTAGTCGCGGACAGCTACGATTTTTGTGAAGTTTCACCAAAAAATTATTTTCTTGGAACGGACAAAGTATACCTTGTAGGTACCTGTTTACCCACTCAATTTTACCCTCTGAAAAAGAATATGAAGTCAAATTTGTGAAATTTTGCACGGATTTTGTGATATTAAAAAAATGCATCATAGGCTCTTTTCAAGCTACGTGGAGGAGTGTTTAAATATCCCCAATTTGAGATATAAGGGAATTATGATTATGGAGCATTCCTAGGTGAGTGTGGGGCATCTCAATATCTCCCCCTTGGGAACATTCCTCCCCAAATGTTAAAGAAACATGGGTAAGAGAAAAAATTACGAAGGTTCCAGCACAACATGAATGCAATAAAAGTTTCTTCATGAATGTCAAAAATCACTATAAACTTGTTACCATGATCATGAATGCATGTAGAATGACCTAAAGGCTGAAACATAGGACTTGAAAACATAGAAAGGACTCAGTTTTCTATCTCAATCTTGAATAGAATGAAAGAGGTACGGATATAGCTTCTTCATGCCTGCTCCAGCTCCCCAAATGGCACTCCAAACTTATTAATTCCTCCAAAGAAACCTGACAAATGTTACACCTTTATTCGTCAACCCTTTCACATGTTCACACAACATCTCTGCCGGGACCTCCTTATAGGTCAACTCCTCCTTCACATCGCCCACAACCTCAAAGAGTTTTATAGCACTTGGGTCACGCATACACTTCTCAACATAGACACATGGAAGACTGGATGAACCATACTGATACCAATAGGCAACTCCAATTCATAGGCAACCTTACCAATTCTCCTCAACACCCTATAAGGACCCTCACACCATAGGCCCAATTGTCAACCGTATATATACATAGCCCACCTTGGTACCTAAAGTCGTCATCTCTCCTTAGGAAAAATCCTCTATTCTCAACTTCCCCTAACCTCATTCTTAACCTAGTCAACCGGTGTACTTATCCAACCACCTTTTCACTACCCAAAGATTCCCACTTTCCATAATTAGCAAGAGACCTCTTATTCCTCAAAATTTATAACATCACCCTCAAATGATTCACAAGCTCTTCCTCACCTCCAGAAATGAACCATCATACCATCACTAAAGGCCACTATAATCATATCAAGGTAGGGTAAAGACCCTATTCATGAGACCTATATACATAGTCGGTGCACAAGCCAAACCAAAAGGGACTATCCCAGATTTAAAATATCTGAAAGGATATCAAGAACTCAATGACCACTAGAATCGACTTAATAGGAAGAACCTTAGGCGCAACATCCCTACTCTTACAAGATGATAAATGCAATCCTTAGAGATTAATTGGATCTTAATACAAGAAATGAACTTGCCCCTCCAATACTACCTTACCATCCCCTACTCAAGGACGGTTTCATTAGGGAATTGGAATCTAACTTTATATGTTCTTCAATTAATGGAGACAGAATATGCATGTAAGTAATCCATCACAAGAATGACATCAAAGTCCACTATATCTAATTCAATAAAATCACAAGGCAAGACCTAATGCAATATGACCACGGGACAATTTCTATGGACTTTTCGAGCAACACTAGACTTACCAATTGGGGTAGATACCAAAAAGTTCACATAACAATTTGGGACATACATGAAGCCCACTAGCAACAAAAAGAATCAATGAAAGAAATAGTGGCACCCGGACCTATCAATGCATACACCTCAAAGTCAAAGGAAACCTCAACAAACTGATAGCAACATCGGGTACCTCACCCCCTCCTTTCCTCCCTGAAAAAGCATAGAACCGATTATGTCATGGAGCACTCCCTTGTCCACCTTGAGCATCTTGATCAACATGACCACCTTACCCTTGTGGTCGGCCATATTTACCTTTGTTGTGGGCATGTTGACAATCCATAATTGTGTGGCCTATCTCACCATACTCAAAGCATGTACCGTGTTCCTCCAACATGCGCCACTATGATTCCTCTCACATTTTGGGCATCTAAGATGAGTCACCCCATCATCACCCCCTTGGAGCCTCGAGTTAGGCACCCTATCCTAAGGAACCTTCTTATTTAGACCACTAGAGGATCCTTGTCCTTGAAACTCGATACCTTGTTGGAACCGGTCACCCTTAAATCGATCCCTCTTGGACTTCTCTTCTTCCTAAGCTTTTCTCCCTCTAGTTGTTCGGCATAAGTAATGAGGCGGGAAAAATCCATATCACTAATCAACATGGTGGCACGACACTCCTTATTCACGAAATCGGATGCACCCATCACAAACTTGTTCATCCTAGACCTTGGTTCGTCCACCAATTGTGGATCATATTTGTAAAGTTGGTTAAACTTGAGAGGATACTCCCTCACACTTATCGACCCTTGCTTTAAATACATGAATTCTATCATTTTGTCCTCCCTTAGAGAGGGGAGAACCAGTTGACAAATGCCGCCTTAAACTCTTCCCAAATGATCACATTATCGGGCCTCTTCTCCACCTTCCATTGGGTGAACCAAATTTGAGCCACCCCCTTGAGTTGATGGGGCGCCAATTCCGATTTTTCCTCTGATCTAACCCCCATAACAGGCAACACTTTATAGACCATGTCAATGAAATCTTGAGGATCCTCATCCACGTTAGACCCATGGAACTCCTGTGGGTTCATCCTAGCAAAATCTCTCACCCTTGAGGCCGGAGTATGAGTATTAGGAGCTTGGGCCCCTTGATGAATTTGGTTTGTCATTGCATGTGCTAACATAGTAATAGCATTCCGGAACTCAACTTCGGTAGCCTTTCCATCTTGAGGAGCTTGAGGAACGGGGTAAGCCGGTTGTCCCGCGAGTGCACGAGCCCTCCTTGGCCTTTCTTTTTGTAGTGGAATGATCAACAACTCGAAGATTAAAGAACATTCATTAGGGGAAAATACTTATTTTACAACTAAGGCACTATATAGATTAAAGAAGTATAAGGAACATTAACAACCTAGTTCTCTAATACCAAGTTTTTCATGACCCAAGCTTAGGACCTAGACGTGACACAGTGAATGGGGAACCCGAAGGAACTCCAAACAAGCCTCTTAGCATATCATACATATATCCTTGGTTGCAGTAGAAAAATAAACAACATCAAAATAGTATAAATAAGGATAAGGGACTAAGGTAAGTCTTTAATAACATAAATCATAAAGAGTCAAAGCTCAAAACAAAATTACACCACTTGTCCAACAACATCTCTAGCATAGATTGGGCGGGGGCCAAGACACTTTCCAAGCTCACCCTCTTAGAACTAAAGCTCAACATAAGCAGATAACAAGGGTAAGAGTGCAAAGCTAGTGCCCCCAAACTTGAGGACTCACCAATAGCTTATCTTTCAGATGTCCAAACTAGCCACGAGGAGGATAATCATAAGTAGCTCTGGTGCCTACATGGTAACATCATGTAGGCATAGAGTATGCGTTAGCAGGTTTGAATGTACTACATGTGTAGGATGCAATGCAACAAGAGATAAGCAACATAGTCAAAATCCATATATATAGGCAACGGGAAGTATAATAACAATATGGCATGCATGATCAATGCTTGAGGTAAAACATGCTTAATCATAATCTAGGAACATAAACTTAATATGGAATATATTTATGCTCGAACATTAGACCAACATGTTTGAGATAGGCCACATAGCCACCCACTCACCTTACCGTATTATCTTTTCGGAGAGTGTTACCAATAGTCCTACCTCACGGCATAGTCTTTTCAATAAGTAGTATAAGATGTCCACTACCTTACTATATAATCTTTTAGGTAGGAGTTGTGAGTTATCCTACTGTACGATATAATCTTTTCGGTAGGAACCATGAATTATACCTTACAGCATAGCTTTTTTGGTAGGTGTTATAGGATGCCCTTACCTTATGATATAACCATTTCGGTAGGAACCATGAATCATTCTACCTTATGGCATGGCCTTTTTGGTAGATCTTATAGAATGTCCATACCGTATGGTATAATCTTTTTGATAGAAGTCATGAAAATAGCTCATGAAACCATCACATTCAAGTATCAAGAAAGAACTCCTCATTTTCCCAAGAACACAACAAACATAAGAGTCCAACAATTCATATACAACACCATAGGTGCTTTACATGATTTAAACACACACATATACATTCTTTCATCATCATAAAGTCACTTGACTCATAAGTCATGCAATAGATCATCAATAACTCAAGAATCCTTAACAAGACATTTTATCAAACACTTGGCGGGTGTGCAATGCTAGATCAAAATCATGCAATTAAAGAGTGAAATCATGTGAGAAAAATCAATGCAAATCAACCCACCAACACCTAATAACACCCTCATGCAAGATATATTGAAATCTCCCATCGAATCTCATCATAGATCATAGTTTCATAGCTCAAAACATGCATAGTCACAATAGACAAACCATTTCATAGTATAAGTTTAAAATTGATAAACATATGTTTCCAATCAACCTTTCGTGAAACCCCAGCATGATGTTTAATCATAGTCCATAATGAGTAATTCCCTAAGAAATACAACTTGAAAACGTGCAATTTTCATAAAAAGGAAGATTGGGCTTCACGGGTCAAAGGTGCCCATGAATAAAACCCACATACCTTAATCTTAGAGTTTCTTGAATAAGAACTTGAGGAGGACTTGGGGCTTGACTTAGTTTCCTTGAACTCCAAAAAAACTTCTTGAAAATCATGAGAATGGATGGAGAATTTGATAAAGATTAGAGAGGAATTTTAGAGTTTTTGGTGAGTTCTTAGAGCTAAAAAAAATAAAGAATGAGGGATTTTACATATATAGGAATTGGGTTCTTACCCAATTGCCCTGGAGTGAAAAAAGAATTTTTCAGAAATTTTTGAACTAGTCCGCACCAGGTCCACATCGTGGACTGGTCGCGGACAGCTACTATTTTTGTGAAGTTTCTCCAAAAAATTATTTTCTTGGCATGGATAAAGTATACCTTGTAGGTACTTATTCCCCCACACAATTTTGCCCTCTAAAGAAGAATATGAAGTCAAATTTATGAAATTCTGCACAAATTTTGAGATATTAAAAAAATGCATCATAGGGTCTTTTCGATCTATGTGGAAGGGTTTTAAATATCTCCAATTTGATATATAAGGAATTTAGGATTATGGGATATTCCTAGTCAAGTGTGGGTGTTTCACTTTAGTATCACATGCACTCTCCAATTTACCAAGAATGTTGTTGCCTTCATTCACTTTTCCTTCATCAGTTCTTTCGCATTCCTTAATTTTCCTAACTAAAGGGTTGTCAGATTCCATGCTAGATTCAAAAGGATTGCTACATCTGATAGTGTAGCCATGAATATTTGTTCATTGCTTCTTGTTGGGTTATGCATTTGGGCTAAGAGCGTTGATAAACAAGCTTCCAAACTTTTAATTGAAGACAACACTTTTTGGTTCAACTAGGAGAATCCCCACTTTATCTCATTTAGCACATTGTCTGAAGCTTCCATTTTGTTCAAAATCTGAGCAAGCACTCATCAACCCGTGATTTGTCTGACTTGACATATTATTAAGATGAATTGAATCTCGTTTGTCTCTCATCATGATATTACAAAGATTTATTCATCCTTCTATGTCAGCCAACCAACTCTAACGTTCCAACCTAGATTCTTGGTGACCATTAATAGGTCGACCGAGAATCCAATACTTAATTCCCAATGAAGTACACCTCTTCTTCACAATCATTACCACTTGGCTCATGCTCATCGGCTAAGATACTTATATCTTGAACAACATTAAGTTGTTGTGCTTTAGTCACATATTGTGTTATAAAATCTAATTGTTTCACCATTCTTCCTATGACCATATATCGCTCTTTCTTCTTCACTAAATGCTCCTTAGGTACTCCCCTTTTTTTGCAAATGATGCATAATCCTCATGAGTGTACTATGCCTTGCTTGTTTTAGTGACTTCATCTTGTAACTCTATGGACTCTACAAATGATTGCTTTATAAGCCCCCCTCGGACTAACGGATCAGCCATACTCCTGTTGACGATACTCAAGCTTACATAAAATATTACAGCAGCAAATGATCAAGAATCCCATGAGTTGGGCACTAATGTATAAGCTTCCAAAATCGTTATCAAGCCTCATGTAGTGGTTCATCATCAATGAAGTTCTGAAGGTGTTCATGGGGATCTTCGCATGCTTGTCCTTCAAATAATCCCCTAAGTCGAAGTAACTGTAGAATTGTTTCAGTGATTTTGAATTTGGTATTTGCATTTATTGAAGGTAACAAGATTGCCTCAGCATTGGTCACTTAGTCTCGTTTGATGTTTTGGAGGTCATTTATATCTCTAATGATTACACCTTGAACACTCCTTTCATCATCCATTTTAGCACCTATTTTCCAACAGCAAAAACAACAAGAAAATAGTAAAAAGAACTCTAACTAGAAGAACAATGATCAACAAACCCTTCAATTATGAACACGATGATTCCACAACAATGGTACCATTTTTTATGTTGATCAACACAGTTATTCAAAGGAATTAGGGACAGTCATCATCAACATAATAACCTAATTGAGAGGTTGGGTCGAATCCCACAGAAAATCATAGTTCAAGATAGAAGTAACTCATTGGACTAAGTAATCTTTGGGTCTAAGGAATTGCAATAATTAAAAGTTACAATATCTAATTAACAACTGAATCAGCAAATAAAGAAGATGTTGGGGTGTGTAAATATGAGAATCGATCTACCAGCTGGGTCTAAATATTTTACTTAATAATTTGATAATGAGTGAATAGGCTAGGTTGTTTGTAACTCATGTTCAGCTTTGATACACAAATGTTTCAAATGAATCAACTATGAAATCATACGTGGGCCACCAAGGACATGTTTGGTCTAAGAAGTCTCAGCAAAACCCCTAATACATTGGCCATTAGATCCCTAACTGTGGACTTCAACTGAAACACCAAGAGGTTTTCAACCATTATATCCATTCCACACTCTAATCATTTCGGCTAAGGCAATAATTAGAGATCTAATGTAAATCCCAAATTTGCAACCTTCAAATTATAGATTAAACATAGAAATGGAGATAAATTAATTCAAATCAATTGCAAATAAGTCAAAATATAAAAGACCCAATAGATAAATTAAAAATATCAATAGCAGACCCTTTATATGGGGTTTTTATCCACACATGCTAGAAATTAAAAATTTGATACCACACGTAGCAGCTTCAGTCATGCGTAACAAGATTGAACAGAATTTAGTTGATTATCACCAGTCAATCTACTCCAATTTGCTTCCCAAAATTTTTAAAACCATATCTCCCTTATGTACTCTAAGAGGAAAGTTGTATGTACTACTCTCTTAAAAAAACTAAGACGAAGAATATATTATGATATGCTATGTACAATGTCCTTTCTAAATTGCTTATATACTCTATGCAAATGTATGAAACTTTATGCTAGAAAATGTCATTCGGCCATCAAGGCTGACCATCGTTGAGCACTCCAGCGATGCGCCAAATGTGCACTTAACTGCTTTTCTCTGCATTTTACAAGGATTTCTATTCTGCGACATCAGGTGATGGTTCTTCACTTCGTCAATTCAATTTGTAAATTCGCCAAAGTTCCCATCATATCGCCTTCTTGCTATGGTTTTGAGGGTTTGAGTGCTGGAACTTTAAGCGATCTCCTGTGTCATTCGATAGTGCATGGAATATGCTTTGCGATATCGATTCTTACTACATCCTTGACTTGAGCTGGAACCTTGGTTGATGTAATGTTAGGTGGTCTCTCTATTTTGTGGCGGATTACCGATTGTGTAGGCAATACCTCTTTTCTCCACCTTTTTGCACTTTTACTCTCTTTCAAGATTTTTCCATGTGTAATCTATTTGTGTACTTTTAATCTCATTTTCTGATATAACACATGCATATCTTTTAGAGTTTGAAAATAATATAACACTAACGGAAATGTTTCTTTGCAAGCTAGCCCCAAAATAAGTACAAAATATGGACTGATCATTGGCTTACGGCCAGTAATTGGGGTCTCGTAGGTCGATCCCAGCAATTTTAATGATGGATAGTTTTGTTTTTTTTGACCTTTCCATTCCTATGCTATCTCATATGGGGGATGCGAAACGGACCCTATAATAGCTCCTACGCCCTAATTTCCTCATTCTCTTCCATTCTTCACCCTCTAAATTTCCAAGGCAAAAAGGGGCTCTCAAGAACAAGCTAGGGCAAGGCTAGGGTTCCAAGTCCTCCTCAATCCTACAAGTTTGTTTCTCCCCAGTTCTACCAAGGTATGTGTGTTACTTTATTGGTATCCTTTCATCCATAAAGTTCCCTATTAAGTATTTTACCTTTTCTTTGAGTTTCTCAAGTTAAGTGCATACTTATGATGATTTCATGATATTTATGTTATTTTATCATACATATGTAGCTAGTAATTATCTTGTTAAGTACATGTATTCATATTGGAAGAAGGATGTTGATTCCATGATAATTTTTATATGATTAAGTTTGGGCATTTTTTATGTTTCTTTTAAAATAAATTTCCTATGACTTATGTGATTTATCATTGTTCGATGATAAAACTAAGCCCACCTAGTTTTCAAGTAAATCTTTGTTTGATCTATGATTATGATAAGAGTATTGATGAAGCTTTTCAAAGTTAAATTTATCAAGATACGAATTTGATGTTAATTTCCCTAAAAGATGTTTAAGAAAGGTCAACAACACTTTGTGGTTCCTAAGTTTGAGCTACTCCTATGATTCCCACTTATGATTCTAAGTTGAACCTAAAAGATTTGGTGAGATGACGGCATCGAATGTGACCTTGCGGTGAGGTTAGGTAAGGGAACCATAGAAGAAACTCTTTGTCACATTAAATATGTGCGACCATAGGAGCCCTTATAGGCTAGGCTAATGGAACATGTAGGCCATATATGTCATTACGATGCATGTTAAGGTTGACGGAGCTCCACCTGGCAAGTGTTCTCCCCGTGCCAACATAGGGGGTTATGTTGGATGCCATGTAGTTGCTCAAATGGTCTTATATGTCGATTAAGGTTCATTCCCACAAGTTTATGATCTTATGCTATATTTTCACTTTATGTTCTTTCTTACGCATTGTCTCATATTGATCTTGAGCCATAAATCTTTTTCATGTTTAAGCTCACTTATGTATCCTTTATTGTATATATATCCTTATATGTTAATTTTAATAATGATGGTATTATAATTTTATCCATTCATTGCATCTCACATACATAGTACGTTCAAACATACTAATGTATACTTTGCCTGCAAGATTTAACCATGTAGGAACAACCACTCCTCCACTAGCTCAAGGCTAGTTTTTGGCATCCAAGACTAGTAGTTTTATTATGGTGAGCCCTTAGTTCGACTCTTCCACTTTGAACTTCTATCTTGTATCTTTCCTTTGTTTAAGATAATGTAGTTATAGCCGTTTGAGGCTTATATGCTTTATGTTGCACTATTTTACACTCCTTTCTATTTGATTGAGATTGATCAATACCGGTCCCATCTATTTATGATATAGATGATATACATAACGACAACCAAGTTTATTGTAGTATTTCCACTGCTTTTTAATGTTGCTTCATTGTCAAGTTGGACCTTAGTACCTTTTCCCTTACTTTTTCCGCAAATAATTTTACTTAATTCCTATAAATATTTAAGATGCTAGAGATGGCTTGGGTGAGGTGCCTTCGAGTATCTCATTCACCATGTGAAGACTAGTCCCCTAGATCCGGTCATTAAACAAACCAACCTATCGAAAATCTACATCTCCTCCCATATAAAGACTCAAATGGGACTATTATAATGCTAGCATAACAAATATTGATGTACATGAACTCAATAAGCAGTAAATGGTTATCCCTGCTACCCTTGAATTCCAACATACCAGCCCTCAACATGCCTTCTATAGTCCAAATTATCCCACTGATCATTAATATTTTGGAACGCACAACTCATATTGATACCAAAACACACCATCTCCCTTTTTAGAGGAAAGACCTACCTTCTCTTCAAAAATCAACTTCTTTCACTTAACCAATGACAGGTCTAGGCCCTTCCTTGCCTCAACATCAATTACCATAGAAGATTCATCCTCATTCTACACATGGATACGACTATCATTAGATTCACTCTGTCTGACTCCCATTTCCAAACAGTGCACATATTTCACTAACTCCCTCTTGACCTCATCCACATGATCAGTATCTACCTTGCCTGGATGGCATTATGGCCTAAGGTAACTCTCCCTTAACAAGCCTTTTAACAAATCCTTCTACCCTTCTAATTCTGCCAAGGCCATTTGGTAGGGAGGAATGGAGATAGATCGGGTATCGGAAAGAAGGTCTATGCTAAAGTCTACTCTTCTCAGAAACCAATCTATGGGACTCAGGATAAGAGATAAGACAACCTTTGACTGCTGAGTCACTACCTACTCAATCAAGAAGAGGCTTAATCTGGAATTAGAATTTGACCCTTCGTATATTACAATCTATGGAGGCATTGAAAGAATGTGGGCAATCCATCCTAAGGATGACCTAAAAATCAATCATTTCTAGCTCATCAAGATCATAAGGAATGACTTTATCCAAATTTGAAATAGGAAAACTCCAATCAACTCTATGGGCTATAACTGGCACTCACCTATAGGACCTTGAGGAGCTTGATCCTCACTAGTAGGCATCTATCTAGGCTATGGTGACCTTCTGGGAGACATCATTTATGCAGTTAAAAGATCAATAATTACACATAAGAAGCCTCAGGAGACGTTCTACAACATGATATGAATCATGAAAAAGCGAAGCATTTTCTACGACCTCTTAGAGCCTCCTACTCATAAATGTGGCATGCTTCACACCCATGAATAAGACTTTACTTGATGCGGCATATTAGACTCCAAGAATCATTTCAAAACCTTAGTTCTCTAATACTAGGTTTGTCATGACCCAAGTCAAGGGCTTACCCATAACACGATGAATGAGACCCTCAAAGGAACCTTAAACTAACCCCTTTGAATTCAATCAAGCATTCAAGGTAAAACAATCAAGAATATATAAGTGAAAGCATCAATTTAACACAACGTATATCGTAAGAAAGTTTATAGCACAAGAGTATACAAGTATGAAGCTAAAACAATACATAGGTCCAACAAATGCCTCCAACTCATGACAAAAGATTAGGGCTCTGACAGGTCTTGTCTCACTCTTAACATAGAGAAAATCTATCTCTAGTACATATATATGACATGAAATGTAAGATAGAAGGCCTTGTCCTCAAAGCATAAACACTCGCCCAACCCAGATCGTTAAAGTATTTGAATCTATCCACAGGGATAGATAACAGAATGTAATGATTAAATCCTAGGCCCTATGTGCGACACGATGAATGGAGAACCCAAAGGAACCCCAAACAAGCTCTTAAATATACATGACACATCCTCGGTTGCGGAAGCAAAAAATTAAAACAAATAACACATAATTCTAGGGGAAATGGGGCTCTGGTCTCATGCTATGGGGATGTTATAGGGAAGAGGATTAGTATGGATCACATAGAAAATAAATTCTAAGGGGAAAGTAAGTATGACCCATGCTATGGGGGCAATTAGAGACTTGGGAATTCCATCTCATCAATATAACAAGCATTCAACATAAAGAGGGGAATGAGGGACTAGGGGAGTCTTTCATAATACATAGCATAATAAGAGTTGAGCTCATAACATACATGTCAAAATATCCAACAACACCTCTAGTACAAATAGAACGGGGGCCAAGACATCTCCCGGGATGACTCTCAAAAGATAAATTATCCAAAATTAGATAAGTTACAAATAGCATAAAAGTAAATGGCTATTGTCCATGGGTGGAGGACTCACCAAAAGTGATCTTCAACCTAATCGTCTAGCCACGGGGAGGAGGAGGATGGACAGGAGCTCCGATCCTTGCATGGTCAGATCATATAGGCAAAAGTATGAATTAGTACTTGGAATGTACTAAGTATGCAGGGTGTAATGCAATAAAGAACATAAGCCATTATTAGATAATATGCATAATCATGATCAATGGGTATAAGCTCAATATGTCATGAATGCTCAATTCCTTAGTCAAAATATGCATGAGAAATCATCAAATCAAATAACAGTCATACATAGATGGGAAGGGACAATAACCGACATGTAATACCAAGTAAGCTACTACTTAGAATCTCGGTGTTCATTGCACATCAAATTAGGAGTGGTATACTTTGTCAAGGTAAACCAAACACTCACCTTATGGGAACTCCCCCATTATGGAAAGTTCTTCATAAACACCTTATGGGAACACCACCCTTTTTAGTTAACCTATGATAACAACTTTACGAGAACACCCCTCTTTTTTGTATTTAATTAACATGTACCGTACAGGAACACCACTCTTTTTGGTTAATCATGCGACACAAGATATATGGATCCATTAAAATTCACAATCTTATAGTGAAAACATAGTTAAGCGATAAATGGTTATCTACTAAGGTCCTCTCGGTGCTAGGTCACAGTCCCAAGGAATTTTCAAATTATATTTATAGCCATAATGTGTAAAACATCATAATATCATAATATTTTCATAGAGTAGCTCATCAAAACCAAAGCTTCATAATATCAAAGATAGGGCTTCAAAACTTTCATAACCTTTCAAAATATTCTCGTATCTCATAGCATGCATAATAGCTCTTTCAAATTCAAATCATTCATAGTCTGCATAATTTGCCACAAGGCTCTCAACATCATAGAATCTTGACATACATCTTTAATTAAAACATGGTGAGTACATGTAGATAAGTTTAAAACCATGAAATTCAAGAGTAAATAGCATAAAAGTGATAGAATAAAATCACTTGGGCATTATTGAAGATAACCTACCAAAAGCATCATAAGACTTAGCTAGGGTATCATCAAACCCTCATAAAAATCCATAAATTTTAGTTCAAAACATAATCAAAGTGAAGTAGTAGTCCAAACATACCTCTAAACAAAAGACAACAAACGGAGTCAAAAATACAAGTTTGGACCCTTAAAACAAAGTCATAGAAGAAAATACATAATGTGTCTAAAATATCAAAAGTAAAGATGGACGATAAAGTCTTAATTCTCGGTTGATGGGAACTCACCAAAAGCTCAAAGTCCTCGTAATCAATCTAGCCACGAGGAGGATAACGTAGATCAACTGTCCCTACATGATTATAAGCATGTAGGCAAAATGTGGTTAGTACTTTGGAATGTACTAAATATGCAGGTGTGTAATATAATAAGAAAATACAATGATAAGAATACATACTAGATATGCAAAAATTCTGAAGATTTAACAATATAATCACTTTCAAAATAAAGCATAAAATAATGTCATGTTAATACAAAGAAAGCATATGAGCAAATAGGTATGGAAATAAAATCGTAATCGATAAGCCTACATGAGCAATAATATGGAATACTGACGTTATTCTCTACGCTGGCCAAAGAATAAGCCTACTTGCCAAGGTAAACTCTGGAAATGGAAAAATTAGATGGATTCACTAGCTGGAAAGGCCTAAAAAGGAAAAACTAAAATATTCTACGGTAGCATGTAGTTATGAGATTAGAAGCTTTATATAAGACCCCTTGGATGGTCACTCCTAACTCATTCAGTGTGAAGTCAAAATTTCACGAAGACAGACAATGCATAATCCAAATAATCAAAACTCAACTTAATTAAGAAGGTCTTAGCTTGTCAAAACATATTTTACTTGTTATTAAGAATAGCTTCGTAGCGAACTTTTGGAATAATTCATAGTGGGTCTTGAATAACCAAATATTAAAAAAAAATCTTATAACTCTTATTCTTGTTTAAATTCATATGCTCAAGTACATGCCATAAAGGTCAATATCCAATATTTATGAATCAACCTAATTCAGATTTGAGTGTTTGTCAAATAACCTTAAGATCATGTAATTGAATCACAAGCAAGCTTAAAATAATCAATTAAGCAATATAGGTTGAAAATCATATTAAGTCACGAAGTGCTATAAAAATACAGCACATTTGATGCCCAAAATAGGGGATTTTGTGAGTTCTTAATGCGACTTTTTATGAGTTTTATGTGTTTTTGTATTGTTCTTGCAGAAAAGTTAGGTTGGCATAATTTTGAAGAAAAGTTGAAGATTTTGCTGAATCATAAAACATACGAGATCACCTACAAGCCGTAGCCCAAGCTACGAATCGTAGGGTGTGTCATAGCAAGAAACAGAGACTAAAAATTCAGAAATCTACTAAGTAGAGGTCAACCATACGAGGCCATCCTACGAGTTGTAAGTTACACTACAACTCGTTTAGGTGGACTTGTACTAAGAATCAGAGAGACAACATGCTAGACAAAAAACCTGAAGGCCAAGACTCCAAGAGGAATATATGACTTGTAGCTCAAGCAACGACTCATACCTATGGGTCGTACCAGTTTAGTCCTAGATGCCAAGAACCTGATACGAGACACCAACTATGACTCACAGGTCACCCTACAAGTCATATCTATGAGAGTTATCAGCTACCAGTTGTCTTTTCTGTGTTAATTCTCGGGTTATTTTGTAAAAACTATATATAGTTTAAGTTAGGGTTTTAGAAAAAGAGTTCGACTTGGAGATATTTTATCATCATCTTTTGAATCTTTTCTTAGAATTTTAGTTAGTTTATCACTTTCTCCTGGAAAATCCATTTTGGGGATTGTAAATCTTGCTTTGTATTCATTGTTGATCTATCAAGCTTTTAAGTTTGTAACTTGTCGTGCCTACATTCTTCAGTGCTTTTGGTAAAACTCTAATTTATGTCTTGTATTAGCATGTTTGCTTGTTTTGCCTTAGCCATGAGTAGCTAAGCACCCACAACTTGGAGTTGTGGGAATTATGGGTAGTTGATTTGAAATAACCTAGGTTTCTTGCATTTCTATGATTAGGGTTTGCATATATTGTCTATTTTCCTTCATTATGATTGGAGTTTGATGGTGGCAAACACCAAACCGCGCCTACTATCACTAGCCCAACCAAGGTAGTGGCGAATAGAAAAGGGAAGTAGATGACAGGATTTGATTGATGTGTTCTCGTCTGATCAACAAAACTTGACCAAGGGAAGGTTGAATGGGACAAGTAGTAACGGTTAGTTGGCACACCATGGTGGCCGACCAAGCATCATGGTGAAATTCAACCTTCACCTTCAAATAAGGGGTGGAAGAACCTAAGTTACTGTCCTGCATGCGAATTTCCAACTGAAAATATATTTCCTAAGGAAATCGAGTCAACAAACCATGGTAAACATAATTCCCAAGTTGTCCATAAAATTGAGTGTTTCCTTGCGTCTTAGTTTAGTGTTTATTCTATTTTGTTTTTTAATCACAAAAACCCCCCATTTAGAGATTGTAGTTATTGTAAGCTTGAAATGATTAGTAGTGAAATCTTATAGTCAAGCCTCGTATTCCCTGTTAATTTGACCCTAACCTTCGACTAGGTTAATTGCTGATAGTGACTGCTTTCTTATTAGAGCATAAACATCAGTCAATAATTATGGCGCCTTTGCCAAGGAATATGGCTAGGTTCTAACTTGAATTCACTATTAGTTAGTTCTAGTGTTGATTTCAAGAATCTCTTGTATTTTACTTTTGTGTTTGTTTTTGTTGTTTTGATTTTATTTGTAGGGTGTACTAAGTTGTATGCCCAACGACAGAAGCTAAGGCAATCCCTTAGCTCCACTCAATTTGGAGATCTGGCGACTACAAAGAAGAATGGCTCACATGAATGAGGACATCGAGGCTGAGGAGGATATAAATACGAATGAGGATATGGGAAGAGAGGAGAATACACAACAAAGGGGTAATAGGCCACACCTTAGGGACTTCAATGAAAACGCTTATGGATAGAATCAATATCCATTGAATCTTATGGACATGGATGTTACTGGTTCCATAGTACTGACTCATTTATCGACAGATACTAAGTTCACTGTATTGAGTGGAATGCTCCAAATGCTCCAAAACCGTGGACTCTTCACAGGGCTACCTTCGGAGGATCCCCAAGATCATCTTCAAAATGTGGTGTTTGTTTGCAAGAGTTTCATAGGGACATAAAATCTTTCTCTTGATGTTGTCGGTTTAAGGGTGTTTCCACTGTCATTGACTGGCAATGCAGCTGTATGGTTGTCTGAGCTTCCTCCAGGCACTATTACAAGTTGGGCTGAGCTTCAGATGGTATTCCTGGAAAGATATTTTCCAAGATCTAAAAAGTTGAAGCTTAAAAACCAAATCAACAACTTTGAGTAATTGCCAGGTGACTCTATTAGCACAATATGGGAGAGTTTTACTAAATGCTTGAGAATGGTCCCCAATCACAGCATTGTTGATGATGCCTTGGTCGAGATTTTCTATTGGGTGCTTCACGAGAATAGTCAAGTTTGCATCGACAGAATCATGTGAGGCATGCTCCTTGACAAACCTTTTGCTTTGATAGCCGCAAGAATGGAGCAAGCGGTCAAAATAAATAGAGCATGGGGTCAATGAGAGCGAGGTGCGATGAAGCCTTCTTGTGCAGTCAACACCAACAATAAGTAAGCAAAGCTGAACGAAGAGATCATGGAACAACTTGCTCAACTTTGCACAAGCATAGACTTGGTTTTAAAGCAAAACTAAGAAAGTGTCAAGGCAGTCACCCACCAACCTCTGAAGGCTCCCATCTATGATGATCCATTCTTTGCTAAAGATGCATGTTTTGTAAGCAACTAAGCGGCAAGTTTCCAGAATAAACCCCAAGGGTTCAATTCAGACTATTTTAGGTAAGGGTCCGGGAATCAAGGTCGGAACTTCAACCGTGACGGGGTATATATAGACAAATGGGGGGGATGCTATGAGAGAGAGAGAGTGCCAAAGGCCGAATTGGGAAGAAGAGAGGGCTACAGGAATGGTCCTTATGTGCCACCTCACAACCACAATGCCGAGGTCAAGCAACTCTAGGATCGATGAGATGTTTGAAAAGTTGTTGAAGAGGGCCGACCACCAAGATGAGACTTTAAAGGAAATGAAAGTAGATATTTCAAGTATTAACCAAAAAATTGAGTCTTACTTGGTGGCGATTAAGTAACTTGAACAACAATTTGAACAAGTTTCTTCATAGTTGAACCAATGCCAAAAGGGCACCTTATCAATCAATATGGTTCAAAATCCTAGAAATGAATGGCATTGCATTACGGTCATGACCCGGAGTGGAAAGAGCACAATAGATCCTCCTATACTAGAAATTATGGATGAAGTTGATGAGAAGGATCTTGGTTATGAAGTTGTGGTTGAGGGAGAAGATCCAAAGGTTGTTGGGATGCAACAAGAAGAGTCAAGGGAGCACAAGAAATTGAAATCAATTCCAAAAACCCCTTCCTCTTTTCCCTCAAAGGCTTAAGAAAAAAGAAGATGAGGATAAATTCAAACACTTCCTCTCGATGTTGAAGCAACTCTCCATCAACATTACCCTTCTAGAGACCTTGAAGAAAATGCCCGGGCATGCCAAGTACATGAAAGATTTGGTGAACAAGAAGCACACTTTGAGCCAAAAGTTCTCACAAGAACTCCAACAATGTAGTGCGATTATGACCAAATGCCTTGTGCAAAAATAAGAGGACCCCGGTGCATTACCATCCCTTGCAGCAATGGTGATGTTGAGTTTGTAAAAAGCATTGGGTGACTTAGGAGCGAGCATCAATCTAATGCCTCTTGTTGTATTCAGAAAGCTTGGCCTTGGTACTCCTACCCCGACAAGAATGAGATTGCTTATGGCGGATCAAACTATTAAAAAGTCGGAGAGAATCCTTTTGGATGTGTTTGTTAAAGTTGGTAAATTCATCTTTCCCGTAGACTTTGTGATCCTTGATTGCAAGGTTGATTTTGAGGTGCCAAACATCTTGGGAAGACCATTTCTGGCGATAGGAAGAGCTCTAGTGGATATGGATTCAGGTCAACTATGGTTTAGGGTCGATGATGCAGAGGTCGTGTTCAATATTCGCCAATCCATGAAGCACCTGGATGATTTCAAGAATGAGGTGTGGACCCTTGAGGATAGTTGATGAAGGATGATGAAAAGGTCAAGCCACGACGTTAAACAAGGCGCTTCTTGGGAGACAACCCAAGCATTATTGATAATGGTTGGTTTGTTTTAAGTATTTTTCGTAATTAAGATTCATACGTAGAAGATGTAAGTGTGTTTTTAGTTGAAATACATTGAGGCAGTTGTAATATTTTGAAAATTGTTATGTTTTGAGATATGGCTTGCACGTGAGAAGTGAAGCACTGAAGATATGAAAAATGGCACTTGGAGCAGCCTCTATGATTAGGCCTACGAGTCGTTGTGCACACTACGACTCATAGTCATAACTAGTAGAGGGAATCAGTGAGTATCAGAAGTTGGCAAACACACTGAGCCAACCTTATGACTCGTACGACCCCTTATAAGTCGTAAGCGGGGTTCGCAGTGTCCAGGTATGGATTCTGAATTTCTGCAAGTGTTGGGTCTGCAACGAAATCGGGACCTCCGAGTCGTAGGATAGTCTATGACTCGTAGTCAGGGTCTCGTAGGCTCGATCAGCAGAATTTTTAATTTCTGACTCGGTTGACATATATTAGGGGGTCAAAATAAATCACCCTAGAAAGAGTGGTGTTGTTGGCCAGCATTCTACCTGGTTATGCTATAGATTAGGCCTAGATTATTTCTGAGCAGATTCACAAGGCTGAAGCTTAGAGGAACACCTCACTACCTTTTCCAATTTTGATTCATCGATTATGTAGTGCAACAGGTGTTCCCATCGACCCCCACTGGGACCGTCATGTAGAGGTCACATGCACCATGGATTCCAGCCTGATAAAGGCTGACGAGAACCCAATGGCCTTACCACAAGCAGCTCCTGCTATTTTAGAGATATTCCCAGTAGAGCCTCCGACTCAGAATGTACCTCCAACTACTACCGGCACAACATCAATTGCTACAGAGCCTACGCCAGCTGTGAAGATTAAGTCCACGCTATCTTCCAGTATTCCAGCATCAGCAGCACCTTCTTTACAGGTTGATTCTCTTACTTCTGTTGTTGTTTTTTAGGCATTATTACGCAAGGTGGCTACGGAAAAGTCCAGGCTTCAGGCTTTATTAGCACGGGTCTGGCCATAGGATGATCAGACCATAGGGGACTCTGAGGAGAGGATGAAGGCATTCGCCCGTGATCTAGTAGATGAGCAATTTAGAGCGGTGGATGCCCGAGTAGATTCCTTCGAGGCAAGAGTTCAACAGCGACTTGAGGAAGCTTGGCCCGCTCAAAGGAGTGTTGTGACCGAGGAGTTGGCCAAGTTTAAGGCTGAACTATTGCAGATGTTGGCAGCTCCTGTTGTAGTCCCAGAAGTGGACCAATAGACGATGAGGCATTTGAGTGGCTAGCTGATGGTCCGGACATCCGCAAAAAGAGGCCCCTTGCATAATGATGATTCAGAGCCAGCTTAGAAGAGGCCGAGACCAGAGGAGGACCCTAAGAGGTGGTGCAAGAGTCACTATTCAGAGAGATTAGGAGCAGCACACCCACATGGAGAGGGTAGTTCATGGATTGTTGAGGAGGAGTTGGTGCCCCAGGACACCACAGACCGGCCAGAGACCTGTGCTTGATGCACCATGATATTTGACCCCTTTTGAGCCCATTTCTTACCTTTATTTGGAGATATTTTGTTCTATTGTTAGATAATATTATTTTGATATTGGTTTTTAAATATTTTATGTTGGATAATGATTTTATTTTGGTTTTGGATATTGGTTTTT
>JAABOM020002596.1:0-20592 GCA_011800125.2 Solanum clarkiae
AAGACTAGAAATAGGGAAATGGGAATAAGGGGAAAGCTTGCATAATATCATAATCAAGGGAAAAAGAGTCAAGACTCTTATCATAGATACATAGCATATCTAACAACACCTCTACTATATAGATAAGAGTGGGGGCCAATATAAAGCAACCGGGCTCACCCTCATAGTCAAAATAGAAGATAAAGAAGAGTGTCTCAATACATAATAAGAGAAACATATACGAAGGTCCCTAAAGTGGAGGACTTACCAACTAGCTTGAGTAGTACCGAACTAGCCACGTGGAGGAGGAGGATGATCAACTTGGGCTCCGATCCCTACATGGTGATATCATGTGGGTAAGAGTATGTATTAGTATTTGAATGTACTAAGTATGTAGGATGCAATGTAACAAAAGATAGGCATCATAAACAAAATGCATAACAATAGTCAATAGGCATAATATAGAAATATGGCATGTATGATCAATTCTTAAGTAAAACATAATTAAGTAACTCATGCTTACGTAGGATATCATACGTATAGAAGAGACTAAGCTAGATTTCCAAATGTAAAACCCTTTGGTAGGTTAGTGATGATGCCGCCCCATCACTTAGGTGGATGAGTACTAACCCTCATCTAGGTTGGTGATAATGCTGCCCCAACATCAAGGTGGAGAAGTATAAACCCTTTCCTAGGTTGATGAGTACAAACCTCCAACTAGGTTAGTGATGATGCCGCCCCATCACTAGGTGGAGAAGTAAAAACCCTTTCCTAGGTTGATGAGCATGAACCCCATCTAGGTTATCCAGGTTCTTAGTCCCCCCAAATTGGTCATGGTCTAATGCAACACTTTATATGGAATTTGTGATGCACATAAGCTTATTTCATCATCATATAGATCATATCTCATACTTTGAACCTTCAATTCCTCAAAAAACCCTAGCCAGATATTTTTATCAAACACTTGGGGTGTGTGTAATGAGGGTAAAAGACCATGCAATTTAGAGATGAAATCATGCAAGAAAATCTATTGTAAAACCATCAATCAAAATCTTGCGACACGCCCAAGACATTCACATCAAAATCCCTCATCAAATCCAACATTAGATCCAAGATTTAGAGCTCAAAACATGCTAAAACAATAATACTTTCATGAACTCAAATCACTGTGCAGTAAATTTCTTAATATATAAGGCCTATATATAAAATCAACTTTAAATCATGAAAATTGAGTAAAAAGGAGATTAGGGCACCATGGGTGGAAGAACCCAATGGCTAAAAAACCTACATACCTTGACTGTGGAGAGTTTCTTGAAGAAAATTTGAAATGGAGGCTTGAAGATTGAATGAAATCCTTAGATCCGGATGATTTTGAGACTCTTGAATCTTATGGAAGACTTGGGGCTTGACTTGGTTTTCTTGTACTTCAAGAATACTTCTTGAAAACCTCTGGAATGGATGGAGAATTTATTGATGATTAGAGAGGAGTTTTAGAGGTTTTTGGTTGGTTTTTAGGGCTCAAAACGACTAGACATTGAGGGATTTTCTTGTATAAAGGCATAGGGTTACTGCCCAATTGCCCTGGAGTGAAAGAGCAAACTTTGGAACTTTTTGAACTGGTTTGCATCAGGTCCGCATCACGGACTCATCGCGGACAACTACTACTTTTGCGAAGTTACACCAAAAACAATTTTTCTTGGCACAAACAAAGTATGCCTTGTATGTACTCGTTCTCCCACACAATGTTTCCCTTTAAACAAGAATATGAGGTCAGATTTGCGAAATTCTGCACAGATTGTGATATATTTAAAATAAATGCATCATAGGTTTTTTCTAAGCTACGTGGAGGGGTTTTTAAATATCCCCAATTTGAGATATAAGAGAATTACGATAATGGCGGTATTCCTAGGCAAGTGTGGGATGTTACAATATCTCCCCTTGCGAACATTCATCCCAAAATGTCAAAGAAACGTACATAAGAAGAGTAATTAGGAACAAATCAGCCCCAACAAGAATGAAATAATATATTTAAAACACCATTTTCAAAATCTCAACTTAAGTGTCAAAACTAGTTGTGAACTTGTCAACATGAACATGGATGCATGCAAATGACATAGGGGCTGAAAAATAAGACTTGAAATCACATGAAGGGTGTTATCATAAGCTTGAATAGAATGAAAGAGGTATAGACACTGCTTTTCTATGCCTGCTTCGGCTCCCAAGAGACACTTTCGACTTGACGATCCTTCCAAAGGGCCTTGACGAACACTACCCCCTTACCAATTAACTTCTTCAGCTCTTCCATCCAATACCTCCACCGGGACCTTTTTTTAAGGCAACTTATCCTCTACAACACCCATAATCTTACGTGTTCTATAGCACTAGAGTTATCGCCACATCCCTTCAACCTAAAAGCATGAAAAACCGGACAAAATATAACCATACCCTAGGTAATTCCCAAACTTATTCAACCTTACCAACTTCCCTCGTCATCCCATAAGGACTCACAACCATAACTCCATTGTCAACCTTAAACACATCTAACCCACTTTGTAGCATAACCACCATCTCTCCCTTGGGAGATAACCTCTACTCGATCATCTTTTCACCCAAAACTTCCAACTCCAATAAGGCGGAAATCAAGGCCTCACTAAATCTAGACCTCTTAACCCAAGAAGATTTGGGATCATCAAGAACACTATACTACCATTCTCAACTTCCTTCAACCCTACTCCCTATTTCGCCAACTATGGACTCCACTAGTCACCTTTTTACCACCATTACCACAACACTAGACTATCCATGGGCACCCTTCTTAGAGAACCAACCACAACACTAGCCTAACCGGGAAAATAATGCACACCTATTTCATAATGCTTAAAGAATCCTAACCACCTTCTTGCTACCCATAATGCACACATATCATATCTAGAGAACAACCTTTCATCCTCCAAGACTTGTAACACTACCCCTAAATGATTCACAAGCTCTAAACAAATCAATACCTCATCGCTAGAGATCACCTCAAGCATGTCATGGAAGGGTTTTAAGACCCTATTCAAGAAACCCACAATACCACCGATGCATAATCCAACCAAAAAACTCCACCAATATTCAAAATGATCATTCCTAGTTCAAAAGGACACTTAGGGATATCACCTATGCTCTTTTGAGAACGAAACCCGTACCTCAAATCAACCTTAGAGAAGTAACTAACCCATTGTAGTTGACCAAATAGATCGACCATCCTTAACCATCATATTACAATCTTATGGGTCCTACACTCATTGAAAGCATGCTATGCAAATAGCCAAACTACCCCAAGACCTCTTACCCATCAAGCTAAGCCGTCATCCCACAAGAATACTTGTAATGTGCATGTACATACATTCAATGAGGCAGTAGTCATTTTCCAAATCATTTGAATGAGCAATTGGGATTAAAAGCCACACACCACTCATAATAAGTCGCACTTAGGCTCAAATGCCAAAATTGTAATTTCATAGTCACAATATTCATGCACAAGAATAGCCCATTCATACACAAAATGGTGCAAGCACCCCAAATGCTCAATGAGCCAAAAACCCAAAACATATATGTGATCAGAATATTGTCAAAACCAACATTTTGTCAAAATCATACTATAAAACGAAATTGGACTTATCCCATAACATAATTTCTCAAAATAATCCAAGTACATGAGTGTATATGCTATGATCAATGAGGGAATGACATTGGTAATAAAGACTTAATCTAAAATCAGTATTAATAATATGAAATTGAAGTGAAAACATAATTAATTCCACATTTAAATCCATAGCGTAATCTCTCATGCATAATAATTCAAAATGGGGACATGCATACTTATAATTTCATAAACCCAAAGTAAATCCTCATATAATGGTTTAAATCACATAAAAATTATCAAATAAGCGGTATCCATGCATCAGTAGAATTTTAGGAATCATAATATTCAAAACCCCAAATTAGAGTAAGCATAATCCATGTAGGTTTTCTTGGAAATAGTTTTTGGTCTCCTCGTGAAGGAATCAAGGATCAACCCTCATACCCATGAATCCTACTAGCACCAAGGAATAACACAAGAAATAGCAACTCCCAGACCTATCAAATCACTCTACTCAAAACATCGGCCACACATGGCCTTACTTAGGATCAACTAAGTCATAGGAGCAACAATGGAAGAGCACCTACTCACAATCTCCGGTAATAGTCCATTAAACTCAAGAGGCTCCTAATATCCGTTGAAGTCAAAGGTCTAGGCTAATCTCTAATTATCTTCATTTTACTAAGGTCCACCTTAATACCATCACTCAGCACAACACAACCTAGGAAGGAAACCTCTTACAACCAAAATTCCCATCTCACCTACTAGCACCTAACCTTCTTCCTTATACTTGTAGTACTACCCTCAAATGACTCACATGCACAACCTTATTAGGGAACGAACCACATTATCATCACTAAAACCACCATAAACCTATTAGAGTAGGGACTAAAGATCTTACCCATGAGACTTATAGGCATAACCGATGCACTAGTCAAACCAAAAGACACTACCCCAAATTAAAAATATCGAAAAGGACATTAAAAGCCTCATCTACCACCACAAACAATTCTATAGACAAAACAACTTAGGTTCAAAACCTCCAATTCTTGCAAGATGATAAATACAACCCCTCAGAGACCAATTGTACCTTAATACATTAAATAGACCAACCTCCCTAGCTATCATTTGACAACCTCCCACTCAAAGACGGGCTCATTATGGAATTGAGATCTAACTCTATGGGTCATACCATGCATGAAGATACAACATGCAAACAACCATTCAATCCCTAGCATGACATCAAAATCCACCACACTAACTGCACCAAGCCACAAAGCAAGACCTAATGCAATACAAACCCGGATCAAAGCCTATAAACATTCTAGCAACAATATATCTAACAATAGAATAGACATAAAGGATCTACACAACTACTTGGGCACACAAGAAGCCCCACTAGCAACCCAAAAGAATAGAGAAGAAATAGTGGCACATCGACATATCAATGCATGCACAACAAAGCCAAGGAGACTTCAACTTACCGGTAATAGGCGGACATCTCATGAGCCTGGAGATGTCCCAATATCCCAAATAAGTATAGGGGGCATACTTGGAGAGCTTTATTAACTTGAGGGCATAGTCCCTCACACTTATACCACATTGTCTAAAGTTGATAATCTCAGTCATCTTGGCTTCCCTAAGCTCAAGTGGGAAGAAACAATCTAGAAATGTGAACTTGAACTCTTCCCAATTAACAACATTACCATACACCTTCTCCATCAACTATTGAGTGTACCACACTTAAGACACATCTTTCAACAAATAAACAACCCACTTAGCTTTCTCATTGGAAGAGACTCCTATAACAATCAACACCTTAGTAAGCTCATCAATGAACTTGTAAGAATCCTCATTAGCCTTTGACCCATAGAACTTCGTAGGGTTCATTCGGGTGAAATCTCTCACCGTAGAGGCCAGTGTGGGATCCGAGGAAGATTAGGTTGCCTAGTCTGAGTAGGCACCACCTGGGAAAGCATAAAGGCCGTACAGAATTCACCATTAGAGATAGGCTGTTCCATAGGCTCTTGGGGAGTTTGGTCCTTATAAGTTGGGGTCAATCTTTGTAGGGAGCTATTCTTAGGAATTTTCTTTAATACAACAAGGACACCATCAGGATAAGGAAACAACCATATTGTCTAAAGAACGACATAAGACATGAAGAAGTGAGACATATTGTCCAAAGCACGACATAAGACATTGTAACCTCCCACTCGTATGCATGGTGCACTTCACACCCATGAATATAATTCTACTTGATGCGGCATGTTAGACTCTGAGGATCATTTACAAACCTAGTGCTCTATTACGAGGATTGTCAGGACCCAAACCTAAGGCCTACAATTGACATGGCAAATGGGAACCGAAGAGTGCGCAAACGAGACTCAAGTATCCATATTGATATCATTTGTTCGGAAGGATCACGAATAGTAAACACATAGTTCTAATGGAAGGGAAAGTAGGACTCATGCTATGAGGATTTCATAGGGAAAAGGGAGTAACATGGGATCACATAACGCATATCATATAAATACTAAGGGAAGCGTAAGTATGACTCACTCTATAGGGGCAATTCGGGACTTAAGATCTTTCACATCATAACATACAGACATATCATAATACTGATAGCCAATCCGCATAACTATAACCAATAGGTAATCATACCCATAAGAAAAATATTCAAATACAAAACTAAGCATATAAACGTAAAGAAGTTTACAAAATGTCCAAAAATGCCTCTAGTTATAAGATAGGATGGGGGCCAAGACATACCCCAAGCTCACCCTAAAAGAAAATGACATAAATAAGACACCATAGGTAGAACAAGTTTGTCCTTGGAAGATAGGACTCACAACAACAAGACATCTCAAGATCCAAGATAGACATCACAAGGTGGACGAAGGTAGTCACTGATCCCTACATGGCGAGATCATGCAGGCAAAAGAAGTATGCATTTGTATTTTTGAAAGTAATAAGTACGTGGACGTGCAATGCATATGACTTACCAAACCTACATTCAATGTTAGATGACAAGGGCACATAATATATAAGGAGATATATACCAAGATATATAGTATACAATATGACATGAAACTAGTGATACGAGAAATGGACAAATTCTCATATATAGTGGGGATACACTATAACCAAAAAATTAAACTCATGCGAGCTATTACATGAATTAGTCCGATGAATACCTGCCATTGTAAGGAGAAGATTACTTGCCAAGGGTAATCTACATCACACCTTACGGCCCATTCATTTTGGTACAGGGACATCTTCTTTAATACGGGTCATTTAAGAAGGATTTTCATGTCATATCATATCAATAAATGAATACCATCCATTACGACCAAGTCATTTTTGTGATGGCTACCATTCCTATGCTAGTATATAGTTCAAGGAAAGGTAGAGGACCCTTGGGGATAGCCCTGATGCCCCCAATCTATCGGTGTTAAGTAAAACATCCCACGAGAATGCTTATATATATATACATTCTTTCAAAAGAGGCAATAGTCATTTCAATTCATTTCAATGCACATTTAGGCTTAAAGGCAAAACACCTTTCATAATCATTTATATTTGGGCTAAAAGGCCAAGTCATAGTTCATAATCGTGCTTCTCTTGCATAGGAATAGCTCATACACATGACAATATGGTGCAAGCACCAAATATGCTCAAAGAGCCAATAACAATAGATATTTATATAATCATATTCTTGTCATAACCAATATATTGTCAAAATCATTTGCATAAACATTATTGGGCTCAACCTATTTCATAATATTCATAAGATCCAATGCTTATGAATGCAAATGCTATGAATGAGATCAGAATAGCGGGTAATAGAGGTTCAAATTTAAATTAACAATACATTGTGAAATTCAAGTAAATACATAAGTAAAATTCACATCGAAAAAATATAGATTACTATACACAAATAAAGATTTAAAGGGGACATTTTAACAACCCCAAAAAGTGCCCAAAAATGTGCCTCGAAAGTTCTCAGAACTTTAATTTTCACATATCTCAAAATCCATGCATGATATCAAAAATTCAACTTCATATTCTTATTCAGGGGGTCAAATAGAGTGGAAAATGGGTCTAGGACCAATTTTAGAGCAAACAAATCACAATTTCATTCCCAAAAATTCACTTTCTAGTGAGGTACTCGTGGCCAAGGCGCGATGCGCCAAGGGCGCACCTTAGTTCTTTTTGTGTGCTATTTTTCTTGTTCGGTCCAAGACTTTTGGATCTTGGCCCTAAGTGTTCCTATGTATGACAATACCTATACTTAGCCATATTTCACCATCATATCATACAAGACATTCTCCAATACTCATTCAAACACTTAGACAAATATTTCACCTAATTTAAGTTCCCAAACTCACTTCAGGATCTCAAGAAACTCATTCAAGCTTCAAGAACTCATTAAAATCTATCTCAAGCTTATTTATGTCGTTTAAGACCATCGTGGGCTCCCTACATCAAGTCAAATTCAAAGAAATTTCTGTTGGCAAAGTTTTGCACAAGTACCGGTAGGAGGGTCAACTTTAATGGGGCATATCTCTTAACACACAAAGAAACGGGTGGCTCACGACCTACCAAATCAAAGATCTTTGAATTAGCTTTCTAGCGCACCGATTTCACCTTATTTAGTGTTTGCATAAAGAAGTTATGCCCATTTTGTAAAACTTGTATGTACAGGGGTATGTACGGGTTTTTGCCAAATTTTGTCTCATTAATTAAATTTTGTAAATTTAGCCATTTCTATTGGAATATTGGGAATTCCTATGCTATCGTAGCACCTCCTAAAGACCTAACCTTATTCTGGAAGATCAAATTCACTCCTCCCAATTGGAATACACTCTCAATTTCTCTCAAGAGCCTCCATCAAAATCCCAATACAAATTCAAGGAAACTTAAAAGCAAGCTTTAAATTCCAAGACCCACTTCCAAACTTCAAGTTTTTCACAACTAAATAACAAGAAATTTAAGGTCTAAGGTATGTGGATTTCATTCATGGGTACCTTTCACCCATGATGACTAATCTTCCATTTCTATGAAAATTAAATGTTTATCAAGTTGTGTTGCTTATGGGTATTATTCATTAGAGATTGTGACCATATATTACATTGGGATTTTATGAAAGTTTAGTTTAAAATGCATGATTACTCATTTTAAATCTATACCATGAGATGATTCACCTATTATGATTATGCATGTTTTAAGGTTTCGAACCATGATCTCTCTTAGGATTTGAGGAGCGGTTTTAATGTATTTTGCAAGATGGTATTACCAAGTATTGGTGGGATATTTCACTTTAAGTTTTCTTGCATGATTTCACTCTTGAATTGCATGATTTTATACAAGCATTACATACTCGCCAAGTATTTGATAAAATGTCCGGCTATGTATCTTGAGGAATCGAACATCCTTAGCATGTCTTATGAGTTAAATGACTATATGATGATGAAATGATGACGGAATGATGATGGAATGATGATGAGGTGATGATGAGAAGGAATGTAAGTATATGATTATGAAAGGAGTGTATATGTATATGATACTATCTCTATAGTGTAGGGGATGACCAAGCCATGCTCGGGGAGTTGTAGGCCCGGGTAATCTATTGAGGGGTTTGTAGATCGATCGCTTAATTCGTGGGGTGGTAGGCCTGGGTAACCTTGCTGGGAGTTTGTACCCGTCAACCTTGTTGGGGTTTGTATCCATCAACCTTGTTGGGGGATTTGTACTCCATCAACCTTGTTAGGGTTCATGCTACATCAATTTATAAAGGGCTTTGTACCGTATTCTATTATCTAAGGGGGTGGTATGCCTTGACTTGCACTATAATGGTCACTCCTTACATTTTTATTATATTTTATATAAGCATCATTTTAATTCAACCATCATTCGTTCATGTCATATTGTTAGTATTCTATCTATTGCTTGTGATTATGCATTTTGCCTATGATGCCTATCTCTTGTTACATTGCATCTTATATACTTAGTATATTCAAATGCACTAACGTATACTCTATGCCTACATGATATCACCATGTAGAAACCGAAGCTCCTATTGATTCTCCTCGTGGCTAGACAGATTGTTCAAGTTAGCTTATAGTAAGTCCTCAAGTCTGGGGATAATATCTATCATCTCTCAAGCTTATATTTAGTTTATTCTTTGTATGTTTGGATTACCTATTGTCATTATTGTGAGAGTGAACCTGGTTGCTTGTCTTGGCCCCCGCTAAGTATATGAGGTTTAGAGCTGTTGTTGGATATGTTATGTATCTATGCTATGAGCCTTGATTCTCTCATTTCTTCATGCTAATGATATGAAAATGTACCCTTAGTCCCAATTCCCCTTGTTTATGCTTATATCTTATCGTCATTTTAATTGCTTCCGCGACCAAGGATGTGTAATGATATGCTATGAGGCTTGTTTGAGGTTCCTTCTAGTCCCCCATTTCCCTGTCACATCTAATCCCTAGGTCCGGGGTGTGACAAAAATGGTATCAGAGAACTAATTTGTTAGGTCCTCGGCATCCAACACACTGCATCGATTAGAGTCCTATTCATGGTTTTAAACTATGCCACGACTATGAATGGGAGTGTATAAGGTATTCTAGGAAATGTTTCACTTTTTCATGATCTATGTCATGCGACAGAGTTAGCTCCCCTAGGTATTATTGGTAATCCCTAACTGTCGGATTACAAGATATGTCTCAAGCTACTTAGGATAGTGATATGATGAAGGCAGAGGTTCGCATAAAAAATTGGTATTGGCCAAAGCAATGACAAAGTTGGCAACTCACCTCGATCAACAAGTGAATGCTCCCAAGGCTCCAATTGGTAAGAGGAGAGGCGACATGGCCAAGAGGGCCTGTATTGAAGGAAAGTTCTGAAGTCTTAAAGATAAAGGTAGTGTGGTTCCTTATGCTAGGAGCTCAAATATGGTAGGTTCCATGATGGCCCATGCTTGAGAGGTACCAAAGCTTGTTATGATTGTAGAGAGTTGGGTCATAAGGTGAAGGATTGCCCTCGTAAACGCAATAAGAATGAAGGAGTTATTGGTGGGATGTCTAATCCCAAGTGTCAAAAGGTGTGGAAAGTACCATGGTGGTCAATGCTTAAGGAAGACCAATAATTGTTATGGGTGTGGTAAAGTGGGTCACAAGCTAATGAATTGTGCATATATTTGAAGGAAGTGTAATGGTGGTCGACCTTCGAATCAATGTGGTCATGTTGATCAAGTGGTTCAAGAAGGGGATAAGGTGCTCGATGTTGCTACTGGTATGTTGAAATTTCCTTTCGCTTTGATGTGTTTGCATTGATAGGCCAATGTGCCACTATTTCCATCATTATTCCTTTGGTTGCTAGTGTGGTTCATGTGTGTCTCGAACTCTCTTTGGTGTCTATCTCGTTGGCAAGCCTATTGTTGTTTGAAAGTTTATAGGTGTTGTTCCATGTTCATATTGCATTAAGTCATGCCTTGTGACTTATTGGGTTAGTGTGGTGGATTTTGATGCTATGCTCGAGATGGATTAGTTGTGTTGGTGTTGTGCCCCATTGAATGTAGGGCTCGTAGAGTTAAATTCTGATTCCCTATTAAATCTGTCTTTGAGTGGGGGCTTGTAAGGTTGTTGCAAGGGGTAAATCCATTTCTCATCTTAAGATCCAATTGATCTCTAAGGGTTGAATTTATCATCTTGTAAGAATTAGGGGTGTTGAACCTAGGTCAATCCTACTGAGGTGAATCCAGTCATTAAAGTCTTCCCGATACTTTGAATTTGGGATAGTGCCTTTTGGTTTGACTTATGCCCGGTTATGTCTATGTGTTTCATGAATAGGGTCTTTAGTCCCTACCTTGTTATGATTGTGGTAGTTGCTAGTGATGATGTATTGAATTATTTAGTGCTTGTGAACCATTTGGGGGTAGTGTTGCAAATCCTGGAGTAAGAGGAGTTGTATGCTAAGTATGTGATGTGTAAATTTTGGTTAGAGAAGGTTGCCTCCCTAAGTCATGTGGTGTTGGGGTATGGTTTTAAGGTTAATCCTAAGGGGGCGTATGTGAATAGAAACCGCCCTGGACCATTGACTCCATCCAACATTAGGACCTTCTTGGGCTTAGCGAGTTACTATCGGTGGTTTGTGAATAAGTTATCTTCTACTGTTTCTCCCATGACTAAGTTAACAAAAAGGAAGGCTAAGTTTGTGTGATGGTTGAGTGTGAAACGAGTTTCCAAATCTTGAGAGGTAAATTTGAGTCAGCTTCTATCTTATCTTCACTGGAAGGGGGTGGAAGGGCTTATTGTGTTGTGATGTCTGCCAGATTTGTTGGGTTGTGTATTGATGCAAGATGGTTAGGTGGGAGCCTACACTTTTAGATAATTTGAGATGCATGAGAAGGATTATCCTACCTATGGTCTTGAGTTGGCCGTCATGGTTGTGCTTCAAAAATTGGTGCCATTGGTTATATGGGGTGTGTGTTGATGTGTTTACCGTTCTCTAGAGTGTCCAATATGCATTCACCTGATGGATCTTAGCTTGAGACGAGGAGGTGGTTAGAGCTTCTTAAGAATTATGATGTGAGTGTGCAGTATCGTCCCGGTAAGGCTAGTGTTGTGGTGAATGCCTTGAGTAGGGTGTCTACGGGTAGCTTATCACATGTCGATAGTGGTGATAAAAGGGTGGCTAGGGAGGTGCATCGGTTGTCTAGATTAGGGGTTAGGTTGGAAGAGGTTGACAATAATGTTGTTATTGTGTTGATGGTTCTAAATCTTTGTTGGTTGATAAGGCAAAAGCTAAGCAAGATCTTGACCCCGTGTTGTTGGGATTGAAGGAATTTGTAAGGGATGGTAAGGTGGAGGTTTTCTCCAAAGGGGGAGATGGTACCCTTAGGTACCAAGGTAGTTTGTGTCTGCCTTGTGTTGATGGTTTGAGGGAGAAAATCCTTGGTGGGGCCCATAGTCCTTCTTATTCTATTCACCCCAGTTCTACCCAACGTATACAGATTTGAGAGATATGTATCGGTGGGGAGGCATAAAGAGGAATATTGCCAAATTTTTATTCAGGTTGTCATAGTTGTTAACAAGTTAAAGTCAAACATCAAAGGGCGGGTGGCCTAAGACATGGAGATTCTTTCTTGGAAGTGGGAGGTGATTAATATGGATTTTGTGGGTTGGGTTGCCAACACTAAAAATTGTTTTGATTCCATGTGGGTTGCAATTGATAGGATGAAAAAATGGCTCAACTTTTATCGGTTAAGACTACTTATGGTGTCTAATGATATACTAAATTGTATATTCATGAATTGGTGAGATTGTATGGGGTGCCCTTTCCTATTATATCGAATCGCGGTACTCAATTCACTTCACTTTTGGAGGTCTTTTCAGAGGGGCCTTGGTACAAGAGCTACACTTAGTATGGCCAAATCGAAAGAACTAACACTTGAGGATATGCTTAGATCTTGTATTTTGAAGTGATCATCTACCATCAATTGAGTTTGCCTATAACAATAGCTATCATTCTAGCATCGGTAAGGCTCCTTTTTAGGCTCTCTATGGTAGGCGTTGTAGATCACTGGTTGGATGGTTTGAAGTGGGAGAAATGGCCTTGTTGGGATTGGATCTGCTTATGGATGCTATAGAGAAGGTAAGGTTGATTAGGGAAAGGTTGGAGACATCCCAAAATCATCAAAAGCCCTATGTTGAAGTGAGAAGAAGAGAGCTTGAATTCAAAGTTAGCCATTGGGGCTAATTGAAGGTTTCGCTCACGAAAGGTTTGGTTTTCCTTGGTAAAAAGTAATTGAATTCATGGTTTGTGTCTTTATAGGGTTTTGAGGAACGTTAGTAAGGTTGCATATGAATAGTAAGTGCCTTTGGATACGGATATGGTTCATCCGGTTCTTCATGTTACTAGGATTGAGGAGGTGCCTTGGTGATTCATGTGTTATAGGACTCTTGAGGTTGTGGAAACTATGGAGAATGAGTGAACTTATGCGGATGTCAGGTGGAGAAGTTGGGTGGATATGAGTAAAGGTTGATTTGTGAGGGCATAGTGTTTGTCAAGGCCCATTGGGAGAATCGTCAAGTAATAGCACCTCTCGGGGAGCTGGAGTGGGCATGAAGGAGCAATATTCGTACCTCTTTCATTCTATTCAAGCTTACGATAACACGTCAATTCCTTTCATGAATTCCTAGTTTTATGTTTCAGCCCCTGTGTTATTGCATGCATTCATGATTATATTGAGAAAGATCATGGTGATTTTAACACTTATGCTGAGATTTTGAAAATGATTTTTTAAGTGTGTCACTGCATTCTAGTTAGGGCTGATCTCTTTATGTTAACCCTTTTCTTGTACGTTTCTTTGACATTTGGCGACGAATATTCCCAAGAGGGAGATATTGTAACGACCCCAAAAAGTGCCCAAAAATGTGCCTTGGAAGTGCCCGGAGCTGTAATTTCTAGATATCTCAAAATCCGTGGGATGATATCGAAAATCCAACCTTATATTCTTGTTCAGGGGGTCAAATGGAGTGGGAAATGGGTCTAACCCCAATTTTAGAGCAACCAAATTACAATTTCATTTTCCCAAAATTCACTTTCTAGTAAGGTTTTCGCGCCCAAGGCATGATGCGCCAAGGGCGCGTCTCAGTTCATTTTGCATGTTGTTTTTCCTGTTTGGTCAAATACTTTTGGATCTTGAGACTAAGTGTTCCCATGCGTAAAAATACGTATATTTAGCCATATGTAACCCGCATATCACAAAGACATTCCCGAATACTCATTCAAACACTTAGACAAACATTTTACCAAATTCAAGTGCCCCAAACTCACTTCCGAATCTCAAGAAACTCATTCAAGCTTCAGGCTCTCATTCAAATCTAAGTCAAGCTTATTTATGTTGTTTAAGACCATTGTGGGTCCCCTACATCAAGCCAAATTCAAAGGAATTTCTCTTGGCCAAGTTTTGCTCAAGTACCGGTAGGAGGGTCAACTTTAAAGAGGAATATCTCTTAGAACACAAAGAACTGAGTGACTAATGACCTACTAAATCAAATCACTTTGAATAATCTTTCCAACAAACTTGGTTTCACCTTATGTAGAGCTCGGATGAAGAAGTTATGCTCGTTTTCATAGAACTTGTATGTGCAGGGGTATATATGAGTTTTTGCCAAATTTTGCCTCATTAATTGCATTCCGTAGATTTAGCCATTTCTATTGGTATTTTGGGATTTCCTATGCAATCTTAACACCTCATAAAGACCTAACCCTATTCCTAAAGATCAAATTCACTCCCCCAATTGGAATACACTCTCAAATTCTCTCAAGAGCCTCCATGAACACCCCAATACAAGTTTAAGGAAACTCAAGAGCAAACTTTGGATTCCAAGACCCACTTCCAAACATCAAGCCTTTCACAACTCAATTTGAAGAAATTCAAGGTCTAAGGTATGTGGGTTTCATTCATGGCTACCTTTTACCCATGAAGCACAATCTTCCATTTCTGTGAAAATTATATGTTTCCAAGTTGTGTTGCTTATGGTTACTATTCATTAGAGATTATGACCATATATTATATTGAGATTTTATGAACGTTTGGTTGAAATGTATGCTTGCTCATTTTTAATTCTATACCATGAGATGATTTACCCATTATGATTATGCATGCTTAAGCTTTAGAACCGTGATCTCTCTTGGGATTTGATGAGGGGTTTCAATGTATTTTGCAAGATAGTATTACCAAGTATTGGTGGGATATTTTACTTCAACTTTTCTTGCATAATTTCACTCTTGAATTGCATGATTTTACAATAGCATTACACACTGCCAAGTGTTTAATAAAATGTCTGGTTATGGTATCTTGAGGAATTGAAGGTCTTATGCATGTCTTATGAGTTGGATGACTATATGATGATGAAATGATGGTGGAATGATGATGGAATGATGATGAAATTATGATGAGAAGGAATGTATGTATATGATGATGAAAGGAGTGTATATGTATATAATACTACCTCTCTAACGTAGGGGATGACCAAGCCTAGCTCGGGGGGTTGTAGACCTGGGTAACCTATTGAGGGGTTTGTACCTCGATCACCTAATTTGCGGGGTAGTAGGATTAGGTAACCTTGTTGGGGGTTTGGACCCATCAACCTTGTTTGGGGGTTCGTACTCCATCAATCTCATGAAGGGGTTTGTACCTCATGTGCCCATCCAAGTGGGTGGTAGGCCTTGGCTTACACTATAGTAGTCACTCCTTACCTCATATTATATTCTACATAAGCATGATATTACTTCAAGCATCATTCATACATGTGATATTGTTAGTATGTTATATATTGCTTATGATTATGCATTTAGCCTATGATGTCTATTTCTTGTTGCATTGCATCCTACATACTTAGTATATTCAAACGCACTAACACATACTCTATGCCTACATGATTCACCATGTAGGAATCAGAGCGCCTATTAATTCTCCTCGTGGCTAGATGAATTGTTCAAGTTAGCTTATGGTGAGTCCTCAATTCCGAGGATAATATCTGTCATCTCTCAAGTTTATGTTTAGACTATGTTTTGCATGTTTGGATTAGCTATTGTCATTATTATGTGGGTGCGCCCGGTTGCTTGTCTTGGCCTCCTGGTACACATCTAAGGTTTAGAGGTATTATTTGACATGTTATATATCTATGATACAAGTCTTGACTCTCTCGTTTCTTGGTACTTATGATATGGAAATTTACCCTTAGTCCCAATTCTCCTTTTTTATGCTTATATCTTATCATCATTTTAATTGCTTCCGTGACCAAGTATATGTAATAATATGATATAAGGCTTGTTTAGGGTTCCTTCGGGTTCCCCATTCACCGGTCACGTCTAGGCCTTAGGTCCGGAACGTGATGGATATTGACAATCATAACATCATTATTTCAATATAATTCACCATATTAGGGCTTAAATCAACTTGAAATCATCAAATAAGCATAACCTATACTTCAATTGAATTTAATAAACAATAATATTGAAAATCGAAATTTAAAGTAGCTAAAATTCGATGAAATTTAGTGTAAATAAGTTTGGGTCTTCTTGGTTGAAAGAGACCAAGAACCGATCCTACATACCTTAGCTAATGGAGAACATTCAAGAGGAAATTTGATGAAGAAAAGAGATTTCCCTTTATTGCCAAGCTTAGTATTCACCAGAGTTCATTAAGAGAGTTTAATACAATTCTAAGTGTGAGAATGAATTTGAATGAGAGAAACATAGGTTAGGTCATTTGGATGTCTTAGGATAGCATAGGAAGTCATAAAAGTCCCTTAGGAGTAGCTATAATTATAAGAAAAAATCATTAATGAATCAGAATAAAATTCTTGCTAGGGATCCCATGCGAAAGTCTCACGGTCCGTACAAGGTCTCATGGACAGTAAAAACCCTCATGAGACCACACTTAGCCAAATCTTAGAAAACATTACATATACAAGCTTTACGAAAATGGGTATAACTTCTTGATCTGAACTCGGAATTAGGTGAAACCAGATGCTTTACAAAGTTGATTCAAAGATCTTCGATTTGATAGGTTTTGGGCCACCCAGTTCATTTTGTGCTAAGAGACATGACTATTTCAATTTGACCCTTCTATTGATTCTTGTGAAAAGCTTGGGCAAAAGAATTCCATACTTAGAAAATTTGATGTAGTCATCCATACGGTGGGTCTCATAGTCCGTCCCAAGGTATACGGACCATGCATTCCTCCATCCCACTTGACTTAGAAAAATTTCTTCAAGACAAAGTTTCGAGTCAGTGATCCAATATTTAGAAAATTTTCACTTCAAAACCCATATGAAAGGGCATACAGACCGTACCACACCATACGCACCATATTCTTGGCCGTACACTTAGGCTCAAAACTATAGAGTCTAAGGCCTAAAGCTACCACACATTCCACCACATGCTATGTATGGCCTCACATGGCTCGTATGGTGTCTAAGTATGGTATGCCTTGGTCCCAAACTCGACCTTAAGGCCTTTACACCCTACACAAGGAAAAGAGCCACTTCAAGGAGGCTCCACATGGTTTGTAAAGCACCACACGGACCATGTAGGCTTCCATGTAGCATCACCTTGCTCCAAAACTTCCAAAACTACATTTCAAATCTCCAATGAGGCTATACAAAGTATGGAACCTTACATAACACAATACTTCCTGTGTCAACCGATGCATCTAGATCAAGTCCATTGTTGTTCCAAGCACCCACCTATGTCTTTGCGCAGGTGGATAGTCTACTTCTTGAGGTGGGTATTTTTGCTCATTAAAAAGTGGATTTTGGTACACATTCTCTTGTATTTAGAGTTTTTCTATTGCACATCTATGTCTCAGGCAACATTATCACAAACCATTCTGATCAACGTTCTTTGTAGTTTATGATCATATGATGTCAAGGGACTGCCTCGACTTCATGTGTTGGGAAAAGATAGTACCTGAACCGTAAAAAGGAACAAAAATACCTAAATAGTATAAAATTGAAAAATAAGGATTAATAAAATGAGCAAAAATAATTAAAAGGTGTAAAATCTAAAAATAAGGATTAATAGTCAAACCACTTAACCAAACTAATCCAAAAGCCATATTCCCCAACAATGGCGCCAAAATTTGATACCGCCTAAATTACATATCTTGCTAAAAGTTTAAGCAGTCACTGGCAATATAAAATTTAATCAAGGTTAGGGTCAATCCCGCAGGAAATATGATTCAGACTTAGATTAGTCAATGTGAGTCCATGTTATTAACCGACTTACTTTTTCAAGAAGGGGTTTATAATTAAGTAAAATAGTAAATAAAAGCTATTCCAAAATCTCATTGTATGCAGGTGTTGATAAATTACTAAAAAGGAATGTAACTACGGTATTGTGTTCCCCATGAGTTCATAATATAGTATAACCTTTTCTGGTGTATAACATGCAGAACTAGTAAGTTGAGTTTACTTAAGTCCTAGGTTCGACAAATAGATGAATTTCACTAGATGACTAAGTTTTTCTACAAGTGTATGCATTATTATCTATAAAATTTTGGGGATCATGGGTCGCACATGTGGACTGACCCGATCCAAATCTTAACCCAACCCAAGTATGTGGTTTAATTATGGTGACGCAGTTAACTGTTCAACCTTATCCTAAAGGATAAGGATGAACATTAATTATCTTTTAGTAGCGGTTGTAACCGCCCAACCACCTTCCCATTATAAGGGAGGTGAGAATCCTAAAAAAAGGGAATTTATTTTCCTAGTGGGAGAGAGGAAGAGAAAACAAAGGAGATTGAAGGAGACTAGAACTGCAGAAAGAAAGAAAGTCAGTATACTATTTGAATTTATCTGAATTATGAACCGTAAAATTAAACTGAAAAGTATGCTGAAGGGTTTTGTATCCCTGATCCATAAAAGTATACAAAGGATATTTTGTTTGTGAATCAGCATCCATATTCCTAGAGATATGGATCAGATCTTGGGCAACAACAAATTGTTGGTGGCTTGACAACTCCAGTGAAATCTTCTCAAAATATACGACCCATTTTTTTGACCCGTCTATTTTTCTTACGAATGATATCAGAGCTATGGTTGTTTGATGATGGATTGCTTGTTAATCTGCCCTGTTAAAAGTCATATAGAGGGATTATTGATGTTTAGTGTGTTTTAGTTTTTTTTTTTGAATAGATAAATTTTGTTTTAGCCCTCTTTAATGCCTGTTTATCCTTATTTTTGACTTGTATTAACCCATTTTTCTCATTCTGACGATTCTGAATTGGTGTTATAATAGCAATTCTGACTTAAAATAAGTGATTTATGGCTTTCTGAAGATGGTAGTTTTTTTCACTGCATTTTTAAAAATCCAATCTAATTCTGTTTTGTGAATCTTTTGAAAATTTTAATTTAGCTTTTCAGCCCATAATGTGTATTTCATGATCTACTAATTTGAGGTTTTCGTATATGTATTGCAATTGAAAAACGGTTGAAAAACGAGCAAGATGTGATTTTTTTAAAAACACGGCTTGTTTTGACAAATCTTTTTAAAAATTTTGATGTTATTTTTCTTGTGTTGATTGGCTGTGGTGGTTGGATTTTCTTGAATTTTTAAGTAATTTTCCATCTATGAGCCTTATGTGTGGTCTATTAATTCTTTCCCAGAAATTTATGACATTTGTTGTCACTATTTGAATGATTTACACCATACTCTTAATTTCTGGTTCCTATTTCAGACAAGGTTGAACAAAAACACATTCCTGTTACTCCAAATGAGAGTAACCTTGTTGATGGAGCAAAAAGGATTCAACGAAAGAAGAGGAGACCACTTGTGGATTATGATTCTGAGCCGGAGATCATTAGATCCTATTCTGTTAAAGAATAGAATCAAAACAAAATCTTGAAGGCAAATAGAAGAGAAGAAAATAAATTGATCCTTGCATTCAAGAAAATCAAGATGGATGAATCAGGCTCCCTTTTGGATTTCCTCAATGTCTTTAATGAGAAAATAGATGAAATTGAAAAATTCATAATTCTTAATAAAGAGGAAGCTCTTTTGCTGTTGAATGATGCTCTTCCACCCATATGGAAGTTTGCATTGATTGAGGAATGTGAGAATCCAAAGCTTGACAAACCCTTGTGGGAAATTCTGTTGGCCCTAGGTGTTAAATGGGTCAAGGTCACTGGAATTTATCCCGATGGTTATATTCCTTTAGTTGATCATGTTGATTTGATTTCTTGTTTCGAACATATTTGATATCCTGTTTCGGACACATTTTGGATATTGATAATAACTTATTATTTTCCTAATTGCCTTGGATTATTTATTTTATTATTATGATATCCTTTAATTGTCTAAAGACTTAGCTTTTTGGTGCATAAAATTTTTATTAAATATATATTAAGAAATTATATTCTAATTTTAGTTAAACATTTGAAGTGTAAATGATGATTGAATATTTT
>JAABOM020002617.1:0-20591 GCA_011800125.2 Solanum clarkiae
CAATTTTTAAGAAAAGAAATCTTAGGTATCATGGGTGAAAGGGACCCATGAAAGAAAACCACATACCTTAGCTTTGGAGATGGACTTGATGAATATTGAAAATGGAGACTTGAAGCTTGAATGCGGACTTTAAGATCCGAATGAGTTTTGAGACTTGAGTTTAGGAGTGAAATATTTTGTAAGTGTTTGGGAGTATATTTAGGAATGTCTTGAATGATATGAGGGCGAAATAAGGCTAACTATAGGCCTTTTCACGCATGGGAATACTTAGGACCAAGACCCAAGATCCTTGGACCGGACAAGAAAAACAATGCACAAAGTTACACTGTAACGTGACCTTGGTGCGTCGCGCCAAGGGCACGGATTATCTCTGGAAATTGCATTTTTGCAATTTTCAAATATTGCTATGGTTGCTCTTAAATCAAGGTTAGACCCATTTCTCACTCAATTTGACCAACTGAACAAGAATATGAAGTTGAATTTTTGATATCGAGCATGAATTATGAGATATATGAAAATTACGATTTCGGGCACTTTCGAGGCACATTTTGGGCACTTTTTGGGGTCTTTTCAGCAAGCCATAATTTTGGAGATATCGATACCTTGGATCAACAATAGTGCCTTGCACTCCCTCTTCACATTTATGCCCAATCCATACACGAATTTTCTCATCCTCGCTCTTATATCCTGGACCATCTCTGGGGCATACCTGAACAGTTGAATGAACTTGGGGCTGTACTCTTGAACAATCAACCCCTCTTGCTTTAAGTTCACGAACTCTTCAACCTTTGCCTCCCTCAACTCTTAGGGAAAGAAGTGATCATGGAAAACACTCTAAAGCTTATTCCACTTAGCAGGCTCAGCATCCTTACCTCGACTATCTTCCCATTAGTTACACCAGATGTTCACCACATCCTTAAGCTTATGGGAGGCAAGTTCAACTCCTTCAACCTCAGTCACATGCATAGCCCTTAGGACCTTTCACATCTCATCGATGAAGTTTTGTGGGTCCTCCTCAACCTTTGACCCTGTGTAGACTAGTGGGTTTATCCTCAAGAAATCTCTGAGCCTGGTTGCATTCGTGGGCTCTTGGGAGTAGGGATAAGGGCCTGTGGACCTCAGCTATTATTCTAGGAGGCCATTAGATGAGTGAGGATAGTAATGGCTCCCTTAAAGTCCACCTATGAGGTGGGGGTTGGCCGAGCAGGAGGCGCCTGTGGAACCCAGTAGTTCTGTCAGGCCAACCACGTCCTCTCGTCCCTGTCTGAGTAGGGACCTCTGGCGGGGGACTCTCAGTATTAGAGGCTGAGGCATCTCGTTGGGCAGCAGTACGTTTAAGAGGCATGATTTGTAAATGTGTAACACACGAATCAGATAGATTACTTAAATAGAGCTAAACTCTATCATATGAACTCAGAATACAAAAGAAGTGTGACCATTCCTAATGTCCTATAGCCTCTTACTTACAAAGTGTGGTGCACAACACACCCATAAAAAAGACTCTACTAGACACAGCTTCACAGACTCCCTAGGATACTTGAACTCTATGCTCTGATACCAAGTTTGTCACTCCCCAAGGGGTACCCTAGACGTGGCCAGCACTCAAAAGACTATTGTTAGTCCCCAAGTGAACCGCTCGGTCTCATGACAGTCATTCAATCATTCATGCAGCAGAAGATATGTAAAGTAAGAGAATCATACGGGTGGGCAACTCATCCTGCTTCTAACTCAATAAATAAGGGCTATAGGCCAACAAGGTTAGTCTCAATGTCTATGATATAATAAAAGTTTAAAGGAAACTCAATTCAAGAAAGAAAGACCTCAACATTAAGTCATCATCTTCTAGTCTATGAAGCCTCTACCTCTACAGTCTAGAATGGTACCATGATAAGCCACGACTACCACTTCTCAAAATAAAACTAACTCAAAGCATAGAAATATAAAACAGTATCCTCCAAATGCAGGGGAGGACTCACCATTCAGTAATAGAGCAAGTAGACCTTCAACATAGGGTCTGTTCAGGATCTCGAGTACCTGTCTCTGCATCATCAAAAGATGTAGGCCCAAATAGATGTCAGTACATGGAATGTATGAGTATGTAAATGGATGAATTAAATAGATACAAACAAAATAACATGGAATAACATCATCTCATAAGATACTCAATCAAAATGTCACATGTCAATCTAAAGTAAAAATAACGAGTAGACAAATGACTCATCAATACCAATCCAAACTAATCCAATTATCTCAACTCATAGTACTATTAGTGTTGGACCTATCTGATAGGTTCTCTAACCGACAACCATCACCTATGAGCTAGTGATGATACAATGAAGTGATTTCATTTCCACATCCATCCAGTACCTTGCCGAGGTAAAGGACATCACATCAGTGGATCCAAAATAAAAAACATCAAATCCTCATTTGGGACTAAGGAAACATCCGGCTTCATGGTTCAATCCTCTCCTATGCTAGACATGTACTTATTGAGTTTGAATTGTTATATACTCTTACTCAATTTGGTGCTCAATACTCCTTCTAGGACTGAACATGCTCAAAAGACATTAATCATCAGGATTACTCTTCTAAGTAGTCTCATTGGACATTGTTAACTCAAATTGTTACATCAACCATTAACTCTTGGATTAGGATCATTATTTAAGGACTAATTTCATACTCTTTAAGTCTCCATAGACATCAATTTCATGAATACTCTCATATTAAGATCGCAGTTACAATCACATGCACATTCATACTGTCAAGGGTCTAGACTCATCATTTAAGTTTGTTGCAATCTTTTATTAAATAACATATAGGGTTTTATAAAATAACTCATGTAAAAATATTTATTTAGTAAATCAAGTTTATGATGATCATCAACATTAGAAAATACATATGATAGGTATAACTTATAAGAAAATATTCAAGAAATACATGCATAAAGACCTGTACGTTTATCTATCAATCTACCTCAATCAAGGGGCACATGTGTCATGCCCCGGGAGGGTATCCTAGACGTGGCCAGCATCCAGAGACTATGATAGTCCCCAAGCAAACCATTTGGCCTCATCACATCCATTCAATCAATAAACTCTATTAAATCAATGGAAGTCTAAAGATAGAAATTGGCAATCTAGTAAAAAATATATCAAATAAATAAAAATTCTTGTAGGAAGAAACTAGATCAATAAGCCTCAACATTAATACTCCAACTATAGCCTATGAAGCTTCTATCACTATCAAGTGGTGCCAATGACAGACCCGTGGCTACCTCAAAATAAAGTAAAGCTATCTCAAGTCTAACTCTAATAAGCAAGATGAAAATAAATACAATGATCCTCCGAAGTAAGGGAGGCTCACAAACTCAGCTGAAATGCTCAAACCTTCAATGGTGTACTTGTTGATGATCTCTAGTACCTGCCTCTGCATCATAAAGAATGCAGTCCAAAAGGGGACATCAGTATGAGGAATGTACTAGTATGTAAAATAGATGAATAAAATTGAAATAGGTAGAATAATATGAAAATAACATCAACTCAGAATAATACTCCATCAGAATGTCAAATGTCTATTTAAAGAAAGAATAAAGAGTAGACAAGTGACCTATTAACCAAATCAAACCTCATCAGTTAACTCAGACTCAACTCAATAGAACTTGACTCGAATCATCTTATCTCATCTCTACTCAGAGTACTCAATGTAGGATATTTTTGGGAGTTTCTCTTATTCAACAACAATCAGTTATGAGCTAGTGATTGTACAACAATCCCGATGATGTTTCCATAATGCTTCTGTACTTTCCAGGCAAAGAACGAATCGAATCCACTAGGGATCCAAGCATCAACAAGTCCTCTATTATTTCAGGGACTTCTGCTCAAGAGAGAACCTCAATGTAATTTAATGATTCTAATCCTCACCTATGTTTAGCGACATAGTTAACAAGTGCAAGTTGGATTTACTCTTACTCATATCAATGGTAAATACTCCTCCTAAGACTCAATGCTCAAAAGATACTTCCATCTCAATCAATCATCTCAATTAGTCTCGTGGAGACTCTCATCATCTTATCTCAAATAAGGCCTTTCGCCTACCATCTCATTCATCTCATCAACTCAATTCTCAATCAATAGCTTAAGGCTTAGATCAATTATTAGGAGGAAGTCCATTAGACAAACCTCTATAGTTCAATTATGGATATTCATGGGACCATCAAGTTCAATCAACTCATCATAATGCTCACAGCACAATCACTATCAACATTCTCAAGTGAAGACTCTAGACTCAATTGCTAGGTTTATTCATGCATGCTTTCACAAAATAACATAGAAAGTTTATACAATAACTCATGAAAAGTACTTAATTCAAGAAAATAAATTTATAATGATTATCAACATATGAAAATACATGTAATAAATATAATTTTTGATAAAATAATCAGGAATCATGTATATGAGCTCATAGACTCGTAACTCCTCTTTTTCCATCTAGAGGGCACATGGGAGAACAATCACATGCTTTAGTTTAGCCTTACATACCTGATGTGAAGCTTTTGGACAATCAATCTCATGAATTCTTCTCAAACTCCTAAATTTTACGCTCGTCTTCTCTTTTCTTTAGCCCTAGTATTTTTCAAGAACTTAGAAAGGACTTAAGATGGGGTTAAAAACCCTTTATGCTAAAAAAACCCATTTAGATCATGTTTTGAGTATAAGAAAGGTTGGGAAAGCTCTAGAATTCCCCTCACCAAATTATGAAAATAAGTTCCGTCTCGAGTATTAATGTCTGCGACACAGACTAGTTATATTTTCAATGTTTTTCACCGAATATTCTCCTGATAAGTTTTCCAACCCCTTAGAAAATTTTTGGAAGAAAATTAAGTGTTGGTCCATGGAAGGTGCGCATCGTACATTTGTGGCACATCCTCACTATTTTTTGTTTTCGCATCAAAAAATTATCTTCTGATCTGGTTGTTCTAAAAATCAATTAAGACTACTTTTTCACTCAATTTTTGATTCTGATCGCATATCCGGCCTCAGATTTGCAATTGGAGCATGAAAAAGATCTGTTATTCGCACATCTCTCTTCTATGGGTATTTTGATAATTTTACCGGATGTTACAACATGGAAGAACAATTATATACTTTAGGTTAGTCTTACATACCTGGAATGAAGAACGACACTAATCTTCTCAAAGTTTTGGCTCCAACCTCTGGAATCCTAGCTTCTTTCTCTTCTTCTCTCAAGAACTTGAACTTACGTTTAGCATAAAAGGACTTAAAATGGATTTAGAAACCCCTTTTGACTAAAAATAACCTATATTGATTGTATTTTGAGTTTAGGAGGGGTTGGGAAAGGTCTGGAATGTCCTTCACAAAATTTGAAAAAAATATTCACCTCGGGCATAGGGGTCCGTGATGTGGACTGGGTGTCCTAGAGGGGATCTTCATTGAAAATTCTCTGATCGAGTTTTCTAATCTTGTAGAAAATTTTGGGAACAATACTAAGTGTAAGTCCGTGGCAGGTGCGCGCCGCACACCTGGCGCGCACTTATTTTGTATATTATTTTTGCTTCGAAAAATTATCTTTTGATTCGATTGCTCTAAAAATTATCCGAGACCACTTTTCCACTCAAAGTTTTATGCTGATCACATATCCGGCCTCAGATTTGCCATCGGAGCATAGTAAGACGCATTATGCGCACATCTCTCCTCTAGAGGTATATTGATATTTTTTTGAGGTGTTACACCAATATAATGGTAATATTATTATATAATTTGCTTTCACCGACAACATATTAATTATTTACGAAAGTTTTATTCATTTTACCTAGATAATAATTTAGTGTATACAAAATCATGTCGTACATAACTTAATATGTGCGTGCAACACACGTGTAAAGAAACTAGTATGTGTGTCTGCGTATATTTTAGATCTTAATTACTTTATAAAAAATTTATTTTATTTTCGAAGGTTCTTCTTTAAATTATTGAACCCGGGGGAATATAAATATCATAAAATCTGTAGAGCATTAATATTAAATAACCTATCTCTAAATGTATTCCATCCTACTATATTCTTCACCTAAATTATGCATCTCAATATATATATAAGCCATCAACATTTCGTTTCACAAAAAGTTAATTCACTTGCACTCTTTCCCTCTTTGCTTCTCATCTCTTTGAAAAAAATGAACAAGAATGTTAGCGTTGTGGCGCAAACTAAAGAAGGCTCTCTCATTTAAGCCTAAAGTTGACAACTCCTTGAAAAAGGCATATGATTCTATATCACCTGCAAGTCCTCCACCGTCCTCCTCCTTGTCTCGTTTTCCTGAGAGCATCAACACCATCACGCAATTACCAAGGTCTACTTTTCATTTTCTTCTCTCTTTTAATTTGTTGTTTTGCTATTTTTTGTTTCATTTTTTATGAATTTTTTTCACCCTTATTCCCTTTTTTACTTTTCGGCGGCCATTAGATTGACTCATCACCAGAAGTGGGCGACTGGTGAAAGACCAACAAACATTGTGCTATTCTCTAAGTAAAATTTAATTCTTGATTTTACTTAAATACCCTTCATTTGTAGCTTTGATTAAGATGACAAATGGGGCGGGATGAGTAAGGGTCAAATCTACATAAATTTGTTAAGACTTCAACACACTTGCTCTGCTTCGCATAGCCTAATTTGTAATTTTCAACTTGCTCACATAAACCTTCCCTATAAAAAACTTCGAAATTTCAAACTTATAGACTAGTATATTAATCCACAATCTATCCGTCATCAACTTTTGAAAAATAAAATTTGATACCACTTGACTTTGATCTTGATCTCTTTGGACATATAGGCGGGGGTATATATTGAATTTTATTTTCTTTTCACTTTTTTATAGCATTGAATTTTCATTGTTCATAAACTATAGAAATTCAATTTTACAAGATAATGTTGTCCTCTTTTACTTTGAACACTTGCAGGAACAGAAAAAATTTTTGTAGTGAAAAATGAAAGATTGGTCTCTGTTGGATTTTATAATGCAAATATTTTAAGTTGATTATATAATCAATATAGTTTTTTTCTAGTACTGAAAATGACTAATGCCTTTAAAAGAAAACGAAAAAAAAAAGAAAATGACCACTATCTTTCAGAGTATAAAAAGAAAAAACTTAAGAGTTCAAAAATCTCCCATTAGATTTGACTTGAGCACACTAACCTCTCATCATTTACAATATAATATTATTTCTCCAATTTTTGGCCTTATTTTTTATTATTTTAATAAATGCAAAATAATTATAATTTGAGTCAATATTTTACCTTTTTGGTTAATCAGTTCTATTAGAATCTCTCCAGAAATAAATGATTCATTTAAAAAAAAAATAACCCATGATGCACTTAATACGCTCCTTGTTTTGGCTCCATTGATTCCATAATTAGATACTAATTCTTTTTTTTCAAAACGAACTAATTTTTGCTATAGGTAATTCCTGTTCTTAGTTAAGATCCTGTGACATTTTCTTATGAGATTAGTTTCATTTTGTTTCCCAACTACCTAATCTGTGTTGTTAGCAGATGAGATATCTGGTAGAATAGTTGATTGATTCATAAAAAAATTGATTCAAAAAATTATTACCATGAATGACACCCCTTACTTAATTACAAGTTGGTTAGGTCATATTCCTACAATTCTAGACTTGAATATATCTGACATGTGTTTCTTACTTGTAAAGAACATTAAGGTTGATTTATCCTTATTTTTAAATCTTCCACTTCAATTAAATTGTTATGATCTTTTTAAAGTGAAGAATGGTATGATCAATGTGATGATTTGCTATTTAATACATATTGTTTCAGAAAATATGTATGATTTGCCTTAGGAGCCTGAAAGCTAAGGATGGTAAAACCCTCTTTACAGCTGAATGCAGACACTCTTTCCATTCCAGATGCATTAGCAAAAACATTGAGCATGGAAACCACGTTTGCCCCATCTGCAGATGCAAATGGAAGGAGATCCATTTTCAATTTGGTACTGGTGTAAATGTAGCAAAGTTACGTGTGTCTCGTCCTATTAATATCCTAGTACCAATAATACCTTCACCTCATCTCCTACCCTTTCAATTTTATGATGATTAGCCTATTGCCAATAACATCGGCTCAAACAGCTGGTGCTTGACGATAAACTCATAAAATTGGAGAAAAACTCTACAAGCAAATGGGACGAGCTCAATTATCTACTCTCAGGCTTCAGGCTGACAGCACAAATAAGAGTGATAAGTAACTAGAAGGGCGTTATGTTTTACTTTCAAAATTCTCTGAGATTAAGTTGTGCTATTCTACCTTGTTCTGTGAATCAAGTTATTTTAGTTTGACTTCTGAATAGATTGGAATGAAAAATTTAGAGTTTACAACTTTATTATTAATTGCCTATTTTTTTTAAAGTACTCTTTATTATGTTTTAATTTCCAAATTAATCAATAATTGCCATGTTTTAGAAGGCAAAACTCCTTGTGAACTCCTATAAGGGAAGGAGCCCAAACTTGATCACTTATGGGTGTTTGGCTGCCTATGTATGCCAGCAAATTGCCTAAAGGGTTAAAAGGTTTGTCATGGTTGGCTATTTTGATGATCTGGATGAAAAGATCTTCTTTGTTAATAGGGATGTTAGTTCGGAGAATCTGAATTTCATTTCAAAACAGGTATCTCATCTGATATGGCTATGTTCAACATCAACTACATTAATTCTATTGTTAACTACATTCCTGTTTTCATTAAATAGTGGTGGATATTCTCATCCTGATCCTACCTCTCTTCCCAATATACCTACACGAGATCATATTCCACCTTTTGCACTGGTTGAGGACCTATAAGTTGATGCTGTACAGGATCCTACTTTGCTTGAAGAAGAGGTGCAGGATGCTACTCTCATTGAAGAAGAGATGCAAAATGTTCCCATGCTTATCAAGCATCTGGTGATGTAGTTCTAATGAGCCCTGCTCGCAGTACACCAGTTAGGGCAATCAAACCTCCCATATGGCTCAGTGATTATGTTTCTTCTATAAAGCCAAAAACGAATTTCTCCTATTCTATTTTGCAACAAGTCTCTTACAATCATTTATCCCCTACTGGTCCCTTGTGAAAATAATTATTTCAATACTACATACTACCGAATCATGAGGTTCATAATCGATCTAAATCATTTAAATAAAATCCAATATAAAATTCTTACCCAAATTGTGAATAAAGATTTAAGACTCCAAAAATTTGGTTCCCTTTTTTTCACAAATAAATAAGTTCCTCGCCAAAAACCATGACCCTTTGTGTAATGCTGCGTGCATAATTGAATTTTGCTATATAAAAGTCCCAACCTAGGAGAGTAGTTGGGTGGGTGTCCACATATCTGTGGGCTAATTTGCTTTCCCAACAACTTGACTATTACTGAGTGGTTCCAAGATTGACAAATCCTTTGTGAGAGGACTATGGAATCCAATGAGGGTACTGGTCTATGTCTACTTACACTCTCTAATTGATAACCATCACCTATGAGCCGGTGATGATATAATGAAGTGATGTCATTATCACATCCATTCAATATCTTGTCAGGGTAAATGACATCCCATCAGTGGATCCACAAGTAGTAACATCAAATCCTCTTTTTGGGACAATAAGGAAACCTCTTATTTTATGGTTCAATCCCCTCCTATGCTGGTTACTAGTTATTGAGTTTGAGGAGTTGTTTACTCTTACGCAATCGGTGCTCAATAATCCTCCTAGGACTCAACATGCTCATAAGACATCATCATTTGGTTAACTCACCTAACTAGTCTCATTTTGTGATCCACCTTATCAATCCTCCTCATCACCCTACAAGGACCCACTTATCTAGGGAGCAACTTTCCCTTCATACCAAAAGGAACCATACCCTTCATGGGTGATACCTTCAAATAGACTCAATCACCAACCTTAAACTCAAGCTCCCTCCATCTCACATCGGTATAAGACTTTTGAAAACTTTGGGATGTTTCCAACATTTCTCTAATCATCCTTACCTTCTCCATAGTATCCATAACCAGATCTGGACCCAAGAAAGCTATTTCTCCAACCTCAAACCACCCAACGAGTAATCTACAATGCCTACCATAGAGAGCCTCAAAAGGATCCATTCCAATGCTAGAATGATAGATATTGTTATAGGTAAACTTAATCCATAAAAGATGATCACCACAAATAACCCTTAAGCTCCAATACACAATCCCTAACCATGTCCTCAAGAGTTTGGATAGTTCTTTTGGCTTGGCCATCCGTTTGAGTGTGAAAAGCCATACTAAGCTTTACCTTGGTTCCAAGACCTCCTTGGAAGGACCTCCAAAAGTGTGAAGTGAATTGTGCACCATGATCCGATATGATGGACAAAGGAATCCCATACAACCTCACCAATTCGTGGATGTAAAAGCTAGCATAATCTTCAACCCAATATATAGTCTTAACGGGTAGGAAGTGAGCTGATTTCATCATCCTATCAACCACAATCCAAATGGAATCAAAACCCTTTCTAGTCTTAGGCAACCAACCACAAAATACATATTAATCTCTTCTCACTTCCAAGTAGGAATCTCTACGTCTTGGTGTTTGGCTTTGAATTGTTGGCAACTATGGAAATCGGATACAAATTTGGCAATGTCCCTCTTCATGCCTCCCCACCAATACACCTCTCTTAAATCTCTATACATCTTAGTAGTCCCGGGGTGAATAGAGTAAGAAGAAGCATGAGCCTCATCAAGAATATTTTCCTTTAAGCCATCAACACAAGAAACGTGCAACCTACCTTGGTATCTAAGGGCACCATCTCCCCCTTTGGAGAAAACCTCCACCTTTATCTTTCACCAAGGCCTTCAATTCTAACAAGGAGGGATCAAGATCTTGCTTAGATTTCACCTCCTTAACCAATCAAGATCTAGAGCCATCAACAACAACAAAGCTACCATTATCAACCTCTTCCAACCTAACTCCCAATCTAGTCAACCGATGGACCTCCTTAGACACCCTTTTGCCACCATCATCAACATTAGCTACACTACCCATAGAGACCCTACTGAAAGCATCTGCCGCCACATTAGACTTATCGGGATGATAATGCACACTCATATCATAGTCTTTGAGAAGTTCTAACCACCTTCTGTGTCTCAAGTTGAAATATTTTTGAGTGAAGACATATTGGAGACTCTTATGATCGGTGAACACATCAACATGCACCCCATACAAATAGTGACACCAAATTTTCAAAGTAAAGACCATGGTGGCTAACTCAATATCATGGGTAGGATAATTTTTTCATGCACTTTGAGTTGTCCAGAAGCATATGCTATCTTACCTTTTTGCATCAACACACAACCCAAACCAATCTTTAAAGCATCACAATACACAACAAACCTTTCTAGCCCTTCTTGTAATGATAATATAGGAGTGGACACAAGCTTATCTTTCAATGTAGAAACTCTTTTCACACTCATCGGTCTATACAAACTTCACCTTCTTTTGAGTCGACTTTGTCATTGGGGGAAGCAATAGAAAAGAACCCATTCACAAATCTCTGGTTAGTAACCCGCAAACCCAAGAAGCTCCTAACATCCATTGGGGTCAATGGTCTAGGACAATTTCTAATCACATCTGTCTTCTTAGGATCCACATTAAACCATCCCCCGACACCACATGACCTAAGAAGGCAATCTCTTTTAACAAAAATTCACATTTCTCATACTTAGCATACAACTTCTCTTCCCTTAATATTTGTAGCACTACCCTCAAATGATCCACATGCTCCTCCTTACTATGAGAAGAGATCAAAATATCATCAATGAAGACCACAACAAACTAATCAAGGTAGGGTTTCAAGACCCAATTCATAAGGTCCATAAAGATAACCGGTGTATTGGTTAACCCAAAAGACATCATCACAAACTCATAATGCCCATACCTAGTCCGGAAGGCCGTATTGGGAATTTCACACTCCCTCACCTTCACTTGACGATACCCGGATCGAAGATCAATCTCAGAGAAGTGGCTAGCCCCTTGCAATTGGTCAAACAAATCATCAATCCTTGGAAGATGATACCTTTTCTTGATGGTGACCTTATTAAGTTGTCGGTAGTCAATATACATTTTAAGAGACCCATCCTTCTTCTTCACAAACAACACCGGAGCACCCCAAGGTGGTTGGATAGGCCTAACAAAACCCTTCCCTAACAAATCCCTCAATTTCTCCTTTAACTCCTTTAACTCCTTTAACTCCGCCGGGGCCATATGGTAAGGGGAAATAGAAATGAGTAGAGTCTTAGAGAGGAGGTCTACACCAAAATTTATTTTCCTTTCAGGAAAAACACCAGGAAGTTCATTTAGAAAGACATCAAGAAACTCATTTACCACAAGAACTGACTCTATGGGAAGGACTTTGGACTCCACATCCCTAACGCTCACAAGATGATAAAGAAACCCCTTAAAGATCAACTTATGGACTTTAATGCAAGAGATGAACCTACGCTTGACCACCACATCATGACTTTTCCACTCAAGGACAAGTCCATTTGGGAAGTGAAATTTGACCTTACGGGTTCTACAATCAATAGAGGCATGGTATGCATATAACCAACCCATCCCAAGAATGACATTAAAATCAACCATATCCAACTCAACAAGAACACAAGGCAATATGTTATGCAAGATGTAAATGGGATAATTTCTATAGATCTTTCTAGCAACAATAGATGCACCAATAAGAGTAGATACCTTATATGACTCACACAACAATTTGGGTTTAACATGAAAATTTTTGGCAACAAAAGGGGCAACTAAAGAAAGAGTGACACCTGGATCAATCAATGCAGATATATCAAAATCAAAGATTTTTAATATACTGGTAACAACGTCGGGCACCTCATCAACTCCTTGCCTCCTATGCAAAGCATAAAATTGATTATGATTTGGGGAACCACCTTGTTAACCACCCATTAACAAAGGAACCACATTTGCACCTTGTGGACGGACTTCCTTACCCTTGTTGTGGTTATGAGGACATTCAATCTTTTCGTGACCAACTTCTCCACACCCATAACATGCATTAGTGTCTCTCAAACATAGGCCCCTACAACCCTTACCACATCTTGGACACATATTATTAGGTACTACACTACCAACGCCTTGGGCTCTTGGGAAGTCATTGGTAGACCCCCTATGAGAAGCATGAGTAGACCCTTGGCCTTTATGGAACCAGACACCCTTTTGACTTTGGAACCCCCTCAAAGCAGGTCCTCTTGGCCTCATTATCCTTCATCTTTCTCAAATTTTCCTCCTCCATTTGCTTCAGCATAAGTCATCAAACGGGACAAATCCATATCACTAATCAACATGGAAGATCGGGATTCCTCACTCAACAAGTCGGATACCCCTATCACAAATTTATTCATTCCAGAAATTGGGTCAGCCACCAAGAAGGGAGCATATTTAGAGAGTTGATTGAACTTGAGGGTATACTCCCACACACTCAAAGACCCTTGTCTTAAATTCATAAATTCCACCATCTTGACCTCCGTAAGTTCAAGAGGGAAGAATTGATTAAGAAAAGCCACCTTGAACTTCTCCCATAGCACCATATTATTGATTCCCTTCTCCTCCTTCCATTGATCAAATCATATTTGTGCCACCCACTTGAGTTGGCAAGCTGCCAACTCCGCCTTCGCTTTTGATCTAACACCTATAATAGCCAAAACCTTGTAGACCTCATCAATGAATGCTTGAGGGTCCTCATCCACCATTGAACCATATAATGCTGGGGGATTCATCTTCATGAAGTTTATCACCCGAGATGCCGGAGTAGGAGCATGAGGGGCTTGGGCCCCTTGATTGGCTTGATTAGCCACAACTTATGCAAGCAAAGTGAGAGCATCCCGGAGCTCAGTATGAGCTGGTTGTCCCTGGGGTGTGCAGGCTCTTCTTCCTCTTGTGTTAGGCATGATCTAGCATAGCAAAGAACAATCGTTAGGGGGGAAACCTTACCTTAACTTCTATAGCACTACATAGAGTAAAAAGAAGGGAAACATTTCCTAAAATGCCTCATAGCCCTTTCTCATAGTTGTTGCGCACAACATAACCATGAATAAGACTCTAATTAATGTGGTGTGTTAGATGCTGAGGACCATTAACAACTTAGTTTTCTGATACCAACTTTGTCACAACCCAAGCCTAGGACCTAGACGTGACACGGCACATGGGGAACCCAAAGGGACCCGAAGCAATCCTCTTAACTTATCATTACACATTCTTGATCGTGGAAGCAATAAAATACAATAAGAGATAGTAAATAGGGATAACCGGGGCTAAGATACATTTTTCATATCATAAACATCAAGGGTAAAGAGAGAGTCAAAGCTCATAGCATTATACATAACATGTCCAACAACACCTTTGATCATAGAACTTAGTGGAGGCCAAGACAAACAACCATCTCAGCCTCATAGTCAAATATACAATAAAAAAAGAGAGTCGTAATACATAATATAAGAGCATAAACATTGTTCCCGGAATGGAGGACTTACCAACTAGCTTTAGAAAGATCGTGCTTGCCAGGTGGAGGAGGATGATCAAGTGGGGCTCCAATTTCTACATGGTAACATCATATAGGCATAGAGTATGCGTTAGTACATTTGAATGTACTAAGTACGTAGGATGCAATGCAACAAGATATAGGTATCATAACCAAAATGCATAATAATAGGCAATATATAACATATTAACAATATGACATGTGTGATCAATGCTTAAGTAAAACATGCTTACATAGAATATAATACAAGGTTTAAGAAGAGATCAATATTATAAAACCAATAGGTTACCAAGGTACAAACCCCTTTGGTTAGTTGGTGGATTGTCGCACCCTACCACCTCTAGTGATTGAGGTACTAACCCGATTACGAAGGTATGAACCTATTAATTGATTGGTGTATAGTCGCACCCTACCAGCCTTGGTGATTAAGGTCCTAACCCTTCATCCCAGTTACCAAGGCACAACCCCTTGGTTAGTATCAAGGTACAAACCCCTCGACATGGTTACCCGGGCTCTTAACCCCCCGAGTAAGGCATGGTCACATTCTAACACTATATAAGAGAATATCATATACATATGTTCCTTCCATCAAAGTGCGGAATCCCCTCCTGCTGCAGGGATTGGAAATTGCGGAAAACGTTATTCACCTCATAAGACATGTATTGGACCTTTAAGTCCTCCAAAATACATTAACTGAACATTCTATCAAACACTTGGTGGGTTTGTAGTGCTAGTGTAAAACCATGTAATTCAAGAGTGTAATCATGCTAGAAAATTCAATATAAAATCATCAATAGATACTTGTTAATACCCTCAAGCAATATACATCAAAATCCTTAATCAAATCACACAATAAATCTTAGATACATAGCTCAAAATATGCTAAAACAACCACAATTTCATGAAACCCCAACATAGTGTGCAGTGAAATTCATAATAAGTAAGAGCTATGAGTAAATCAACTTAAATCATGCAATTTTAGGTAAAAAGAAGCTTGGGCATCATGGGTGATACTTTGGCTTTGGAGAATTCTTGAAGAAGATTGGGATGGAGACTTAAAGCTTGAATGAGAACCTTAAGATCCGGATGAGTCTTAGGACTTGAAATTTGGAGTTGAAATATTGTCTAAGTCTTTGAGAGAGTATTTGGGAATGTCTTGGATGATATGAGGGTGATATAAGGCTAAGTATAGGTATTTTCACGCATGAGAATACTTAGGACCAAGACCAAAAGTTTTGGACCAGACAAGAAACTGTACACAAAATGAACTGAGGCGCGCCCTTGGTGCGTCATACCAGGGGTGCGGAAACCTCACTGGAAATTGTAATTTTGTGATTTTTAAATTTTGCTACAGTTGCTCTTAAATCGAGGTTAGAACCATCCCCCACTTAATTTATCCCTCTTAACAAGGATATGAAGTCAAATTTTTGATATTACGCATGAATTTTGAGATATATGGAATTTACAATATTTGGCACTTCTGAAGCATATTTTCAGGCAATTTTTTGGGTTGTTTCAATGGGAGAAGAAGTAGGGGTGAGTAGATATAATATGTACCCGGCAGGTTCAATAGACTTGGGATAAAGGATTGAATAAACTATGAAATATTATGTAAAGTAAATATAAATCAAGGTACACCTATTTCACTCAGATCAAATAATGAATGATAATGATGCTAATGTATACAATGCAAGGTAGAATGAAGCTTAGCATACAGTCTGTCGTATATACCCCCATCAAGTAGGGCTCCAAGACTAAGGGATCCATGGGGGCCTCACAGGTCATATGCCTCAATCACAATCACAACATCTCATATTTTCTTGCCACCTCCTTGTGGTCAAGGTTTTGAAAGGTGTCACATTTTGTTACAAAAGGTGGTTTTCAATCTCTCAAATTCTCAGGTGTTGTTATATGCAATACGAGGATACATGAAAATGAAACACAAGATATAAGTAATATTCATCATCGAAGATATAATGGATATCACAGTTTCTGCAAATCCAATAATTTCATGATAGAATTACCTCTTTTATTAAGAATAGGTCAACAATCTCATTAGAATAACCAACCACACTTTACCACCTTTACACACACACACACACACACACACACACATATATATATATATGTATATGTATATATGTATGTATCAATAATTCTCAAGCACAAATACATGACACTACCCCATCACATAGATTAGAGAAAACAAGTATTCAATTACTCTATCACAATTCCAAAGAAGAGTTAGCTAAACCTATCTCGAGGCCAAACCGCACACGAACACCAACCGAATGAATGACACATGAAAATTGACTCTGAATCATCAACCCACTATCAAGAATGTAATCTATACATCATAAGGAGTCTATTGATACCTGATCTTAGGCATATTTATACGCCTGAATAGCCAATTTTACTCGTGTAAAGTTAGAGGATAAATTAATAGAGTCTAGGTAATTTTTAGTGTAATTCTATTATTTCATGCTAATCCTTGGATGAGAGAGCTTTTCGATTATGTTTTTCAGGTTTTTGAGTAGATTTCCATGTCCGGATCCATAGCCGGAGATCAAGGAAGGATAAAACCAAAAAAGTGAGCATAAAACATCAACCAGTGCTGAAAAGAAATAAGTCCATGTGGTGGACTAGTGATGAGGAATTTAGAAGTTAAAAAGGAGAAGAAAAGGCGTGAAACAACTATAATGACAAAAGTCCACGTCGTAGACTTGGTTGAGGATAGTTCAAAATTGGTCGGATAAGCTGAAAGCGGAAAATACACTACATGAAGACAAGTCCGCATTGTGGACTTTGAAGATGTATGGCCAAAGTCGAAAAATGGAATCTCTTAGGTTTAAATACAATTTTTAGTCATTATTGCTTTATCTGATTTTTGTTGGGAATGATATAAAAGATGAGGAATCTCAACTTACGGTTTATTCCTTCATTTTTTTTCTTTTTTTAATCCATTCTTTGAATATTTCTTAGACTCATCTTGTGTTTGAAACAAACAATGAATGGCTAATTTCAAATATTCTGAGGTTGTACCTATAGACTATATTCTAGACTTTGATTTTTATGATTTATGAATGAGTTTTCACATAATTACTCCTATATTCCTTTTATCTATATTTTATAGTCTGGCCAACCGTTAAATACATTTTCTGTCTACCTTGGATTCGAGAGATGTTGAGGGGATAGAACCCAGGATACAGAGAGCTTGTTTGTTCTAGGAGACTAGAATGATTCATGTATAGGAGACTAGTGACACCTACCCATACACCATGCGTGGTAACAAAATAGGAAGATAAATTTAATACATTTTCACTGATCATCCATAACCCTGCTCAGCAATGTAGTTAGGCTGTCAATTAGAATAAAATGGTAGAGGTTAGATACCATGCTTGGTTAATTAAACCCTGTAAATCAGTAATTAGAAAATTTATTGAATAATCATAATAAATTGAGGTTAGAGCACATGTCGAAATGGTTACAATCCTAAAATCTCGCTTAGTTTGATAATCTGTCAGTAAATATTTGATCTTAGTAGTAGTTTAATTTTAACATTTGAGTAGAAATTAATAATAACCTTCTTTTTCTTATGAGCACATATTGCATTGTCTTCTTTTATAATAATTGATAGTTACTTGAAGTCCTTTGGTTTTGATATTCTGGCTCTTTTAGAGCCACTATATTACTTGAGTAGACAACGTATACTTGCGTCTGCTAGGGAAGCAATAATCTTTTGGCACCATTGCAAGGGACTTTAAGTTGGCAATTGGTTATTTTTTAGGAGTTGATTTGTTTTGTAGTGTTTATCACACTTGATCTTAGTGGTGTTTTATTTCAGGAATACACTTTGATCCCCTATGAAACCAAAACCTTATTTCTGACAAAGTAAGAGTGGGGAAAGACTTTTATATCAAATCTCACCAATTGCCCTCATTGAATAAAAATAGCAGGTTGACAATAAGGAGAGGGTAGAACCAGTGATCAGTGATTGACCCTATTCTTGAACCAATGGCAGCTAGATCAATTCAATATGTGGCAATCCCATGAGCTACTAGTGTTGCTAATTACCTCCAGAAACTACCTATTGGTGGTAGATAGGAACTGAAGCAGAATATGGTGCAAGTTTTGCAGTCTACCAGACAATTGACGAGATTGCCACATGAAAATCCCCAAGTTCATCTTAAAAATTTCTTGGAGATTAGTGATACATACATTCCTCATGGGCTGTCTTCTAACTATGTGAGGTTGACCTTGTTTCTTTCTCAGTACTTGTGGAAGTAAGAAGGTGGTTGCAATCTGAGCCATCTAATTCTATCACCACTTGGGAGAACTTAGCTAGGATGTTCTTGATCAAATGTTTTCTATCTGGGAAGACAGGGAAGTTTAAGAGCGAAATCCTAAGTTTCAACAAAAGCTAGGGGAGAACTTGTACTAGGCTTATGACAGGTTCAAATCATTGCTTATTAACTACCCTCATCACTGTCATGCTAACGAAGAGTTGGTCCATACCTTTATTGAAGGGTTAGAACCCAACACTAAGATTTTACTTGATTCTACTGCAGGTGTACAGGCCCTAGAGAGGACATATGATGAGTTATATGCTTTGTTGAATCATATTGCACAAGGAAATCTAGAGTGGTATGGTGGATCAACTAGGCCTATGGTGCAAAAGAAAGAAGGTGTGTTGGAAGTGGACGCGATGACAACTTTACAAGTGCAAGTGCAAGTGTCAGCCATGCAGAATGTGCTAACTAGCCACTTCAACAACCTTGCTTTGGGATAGCAACAAGCTCAAATAAATATGGTCCAACAGTAGCAGGCTTCTTGGTGTGATGCGTGTGGCGGTGGGAAATACAAACAGGGGAGGAGGCCCTCAAGGATTTGGAAATACTTATTAGAGAAATCATCCTAACTTCTCTAGGGATGGTAACCAGTAGAATCAAAGACCACCTCAATATAGACTATAAGATGATGGACAACTCTATAATCAGTAAGGAAAATAGCCTGCAAATCCACAGGTACAAGCACAGATGACTTGTTTAGATAAATCTTAGTAAACCAGTAGAAAGATCAAGCAAAATGGGCTAAGCATGCTGTCGATATTCGCCAAAATCAGCTTGCCATTCAGAATCTTGAAAAGCAGTTTGGACATCTGGCAAGTGCATACAATTCTAGACCTCAAGGTGGCTTACCAAGTGACCCTGATCCAAACCCAAAGCAGGTAAATGTAGTTAGTATAAGGAGGGGAAAGCACATGACAGAGTTTGTCCCAAAGCAAAAAGTGGGAACAACCCAAGTATGTAGAAAGAAGATAAGTCTGGCGATCCCAACCTTTTGAGTGTTGAGGCTGAACCAAAGAAAAAACCTCCTCCTTGATTTCCTCAAAAGTTCAAAAAAGAGGAGGATGAATGCTTCCAGAAGTTCATTAGGCTCCTGAAATAGGTACACATTAACTTACCTTTAATTGATGTTTTGCAGGGGATCCAATAATATGACAAGTATGTGAATGATATGGTGGCCAAAGAGAATAAGTTGGCTGAATATGAGACAGTTGCTCTTACTGAAGAGTGTAGCTCCCGGATCCTAAATAAAAAGTTGCATACCAAACTGAAGGATCCTAGGAGTTTTACTATCCAAGTCACAATTGGAAGCTATCTAAATGCAAGGGAATTGTGTGATCTAGGTGCAAGAATCAATATAATGCCTAGATTTATGTTCAAGAAGTTGGGTCTTGGAGACCCAAACCTAACTACAATCTTAGCCAGCTTGCAGATTCTTTGGTGGCTAGACCGGACGGGACTATAGTGTCACGCCCCAAAGTCCCGTAGGGTGGACCGGCACCCATTGCCGATAAAGCCCGGGAGAATCAACCTGTAACTATGCACTTACTATATGTATTATGAGGGGTTCTACCTTTAGCATGTCTTAAAGTAGATAAACAGTGATAATAAGCCAAAAAGAAATGCATATGACTAGGCCGTTGGGGCCACGGTGTCTAAAG
>JAABOM020002628.1:0-20589 GCA_011800125.2 Solanum clarkiae
TCCAACGAATATTACAACACTTTGCATATGGACACTAAATTTCTTCACCTTGAGGATCCCCATAAGAGTAAGCAAAATCTAGGAATGATTGCACACCATCAATATACTCTTTGCTATACCTCGCAAATTCATCCAATCCTTGGATGATATATTTGGATTCCTAAAGATAAATATTGATATTAGATCTTTCAATAAACAATCATCAAAATATTAATTAACTTACAAATAACTTCTAAATGTCACTAGTAAGTTATTTAAATCATGCGTTGACAATGATAAGAATTTCTCTCCTAGTCATGGCACTTACGTTAAGCCGAGTCAATCTTCAAGTCCTCCACAGTTGTTTTTGAGTGTTGACTATACTTCTAAGAAATAATAAGTAAAATTAATAGGATACTAAAACGAAGAGAAGCAACAACAACAACAACATACCCAGTGGAATCCCACAAGTGGGATCTGGGGAGGGTAGAATGTGCACACACCTTACCACTACCTCACAAGGTAGAGAGGTTGTTTCCTGGGAACCCTCGTCTCAAAAACTCATAAGAAAAATAAACTAGATATGAAAAAAGGGAAAGGAAAAGAGAAGGAAATAGAAAGAACGACTAACAACGAAAAGTGCGTGATAGTGTGTAAATGTGATAAATCATCCCACTACTAGTAAAAAAAATTCATGTTGTTACCACCACGCTGAGAGACAATCTCCAACAAGACACTTAAGGAAAACTTCATTCAGGCAACAAGAAAGCCCCAGACCCACTGCAAGTACAACTACTACTAAGCCTAAGACAACTAATAGGTAGTGAACACCATTTTCTTATATCACCTTTCCTTTTTAACTAAGTTTGGATATAGCGATCATGGGTCTTTCAACCTGTCACGTCTCTTTCTAGAACATCCCCAATCATCCAACCTCACACATATGAGCAAGTGTTGTCCACATAGGATCTGAACAAACCATTCTACACAATCCGCTCATCTCATTTATCCTTTATATGTGTTGCTTGTATTAGCTATCTTATGTGATCATTCCTAATCCTGTTAATCATTGTTCGATCATATACCCGTAAAGCAGTTAGCAAGAAATTCAATAAAGGAAGTGAATCTTATAGACTGGAGTTCTCATGATGAATAAACAAAACATCTTTAGTATTCAACACTACATGAATATCTTGATATCATCATCATGTACATTGCCACAGAGATCAAAAATTAAACACCTAAGTTTGCAAAACATGGAAAATAAAAAGAACAAGAAAAGCCTGCACTTTCAAGAAGAAAAGGCTTTATTGGCCAAATAAATTCACCTCCTTCTGAATTAATCCAAATTCATGAATGATCAAGTTGCATCAAATCCAAATAAACTGGTGGGTACTTCAACTACAATGCCCATTAGGCATTGTAACACCCAATAGATGCATAATCACTTCAAGAAATGAAGGGGATTAATTAGTGTGATCATCCACATCCCTGACAAAAATTTTCACATCACATTATCATCTGCAAGAATCTTCGGTAGATATGAAGTCCTCTCATTCATGCAACTAAAATAGAACTTCAGTTTTCCAACCAATTCTTTAACATAATAAGCCCAGGTCACCTGGAGCCTGATGAAAAACACTGTTATGTTCTCACAAGCATCATCTTAAAACAAAGGGAGCATCCATCCCCACATCTTAAAAGTTAAGGTTTCATGAGCTCATTGAAATACTTGTCATTATTTTAGTTTTTCATAGTTTACATGGGAAACCAGTCCATTTACATAATTTAGAGCAATCTGTTACTCTATAAAGGAGTTACTCTATTACTCTATAACTAAAGAGCAACCTGAATCCAGAAATTGTTCATAACTAGACATATGAATCTGATTAGCGAACTAAATTAACTCATTAAACATTTGGTTCAAATCTTTGCCACTACACAAAGAAAAGGATCTCTCCAAATTCTTTCTGCAACACCCAAGAATAGTAAAATATAACAGCACCCCTATAACAGTAAGAAAAGGATCCGTCCAATTTTTTGCCATGATATTCCCATTGAGTTTTCTAAGCCTAATATATTCATCTGAATACACAAATCATATCAAAATTAAAAGAAAATCAAAACCCACAAGAAAAATGTGTAACCCCACACAATCAACCTAGATGCAATAATATTATCCCACTTTTAAATATAGAAATTTCTACCTAGTAATCTCTATTCCAGCGAAACCCTTTGGATGTGATCTTCCCCTGGCAAAAAATACTAAATTATGAGGGATTTTCATGGAAAAAAAATCAAAATTATGAGGGTGGTGAATAGCCATGAATGGGGCTTAAAAACATCAAAAGATCATGAAAATATTAAGAGTTATTTAGAAACCTTTCTTCATTAAATCAATAATTTGTGTATTGATCGAAGAAATACCTATAAATTGTAGTGACCCTTGAGATATTCGAATTAGGGAAAAACCGTTCTGGTGAAACTTGAAGTAACAGAGAGTTGGTGCACAGAGAGCTCAAACCATACTATGATTGAGCGTACAGAGAGCTTGGTATGAATCAACATACAGAGAGCGTGTGTTTTTCTTAGTGGTATGGGTACAGAGAGCGTATAGAGAGCTGGGTACAGAGCGTATACTTCTTCTTAGTGTTATGCTTAACAATTGAAGGTTTTCTTGTTTATTTTGATCTTTTAATAATAATGGAGGGAAAGTTAAAAATGTTGGAGGGAATATAATATTTTATTGAAATTTATAAGGCTACACTTATAAAGTATTTTTTTACAATGACAAAAATAATACAGTTTAAAAATATAGTCATATGTGTAAATACGTATTGCCAATTATATGATGATGTGACAACGCTTACAATATGTTGGCTATACCATTAGACAACGCTTTAGAAGTGTTGCTAATATTATTGTTGCCAAAAGCTAAAAACTAAGGCTACACTTCAAAAGTGTACCAGAAAATATTTTAGGCAACAGTTGACAAGTGTTGTCCAGATTTAGTGTTGCCTTAGGCCTAAAATATCGTAGTGATCAAACATTACATTTGCATTAATATCAAAGGCTCACAAGAAGTAAAATCGTAAAAATAGGGCTTAACTTCATACTTGCATAATCATAGATAATTTCACGAATTCATAACATACTTAATAGCCCATATTCATCATGAAGTCACTTGACTTATAAAACATGTAATTAACTTGAGAATTCTTGACTTCACATTTTATCAAACACTTTGTGGGTGTGTAATGCTTGTTCAAAATCATACAATTCAAGAGTGAAATCATGTGAGAAAATTCAATGAAAATCAACCCACCAGCATATTGCAAAACCCTCATGTGAGATACCTTGAGATCCATCATCAAATCTCGTAATACATCATAGTTTCATAGCCTTAAACATACATAGTCTCAATAGACACAACCAAATCATAGCATAAGCTTGAGATAGGTAGATATGCATATTTAATCAACATTTCATAAAACCCCACCATATTCCATGTTTATAATCCATAATAAAAGATACCCATAGATAATACCACTTGAAACCATACAATTTTCATAAGATAGGAAGACTAGGATCGATGGGTGAAAGGATCCAATGGATGAAACCCACATACCTCTATTTGGGTATTCCTTGATGTTGACGTGAAGGAGACTTGAAGCTTGAATGGAGTTCTTGATATCCAGAATTATGCTTGAGACACTTGAATTTGGATGAAATATTTGGTTGTGTTAGAGAGAGTTTTGAGTGTCACGACGTAAGCCTAGTGCCTGAACGTGACACGACGACTAGGAAACCCAAAGGAATGCCAAACAAGACTCCTAGCATATCAATCACACATCCTCGGTCGCGGAAGCAAAATAACAACATTAAGAGATACAAATAAGGATAAAAGGGACTAAGGAAAGTCTTTGATAACCATAAACATTCAAGAGCCAAGATCACAACATAATTACATCAATTGTTCCAATGACACCTCTAGTATAGATTGGGCGGGGGCCAAGACACTTTCCGGGCTCACCCTCATAGTAAAAAATACTCAACATAAAGAGATAACAAAAGCAAGAGTAGCAAAGCTAGTGTCCCCGAACTTGAGGACTCACCAAAAGCTTATCTTCAAGATGCCAAAACTAGCCATGTGGAGTATGATCGTGAGGTGCTCCGGTTCCTACATGCTAATATCATGTAGGCATAGAGTGTGTGTTTGTACATTTGAATGTACTAAGTATGTAGGATATAATGCAACAAGAGATAGGCGACATAGTCAAAATGCATAATCATAAGCAAAGGAAAGGTATAATAACAACATGGCATGCATGATCAATGCTTGATGTAAAACATACTTGTAAAACATATAACTTGAGAATATAGATTACGTGTGTAGGAAGAGACCATCATCATAGACCAAGCAAACTAGTACGTGGAATCCAAGGCATATCACCCCCTTGGAAGGTGATTGAGGTATCTACCCCTCAATTGGTAGATGGGCATGTCACCCCCATCATAGTGGTAAAGGTATACACCCCTAAACATGGTAGATGGGCATAGCACCCCCCCATCAAAGTGGACAAGGTATATACACCTCAACATGGTAGATGGGCATAACACCCCCTCCCCAATCAAAATGACCAAGGTATATACCCTTCAATATGGTAGATGGACATAGCACCCCCCATCAAAGTGGCCAAGGTATATACCCCTCAACATGGTAGATGGGCATATACCCCCCATCAAAGTGGTTGAGGTATATCACCCCCTCAACAAGGTGTGGTCAACTTTCAACACTATAGATACTTTTCATGAATTCAATATATACATACAATCCCTTCATCATCATAGAGTCACTTAACTCATGCGCCATGCAATAGATCATTAATAACTCAAGAATCCTTAACAAGACATTTTATCAAACATTTGGTGGATGTGTAATGCTAGTTTAAAATCATGCAATTCAAGAGTGAAATCATATGAGAAAACTCAATGTAAACCAACCCACAAACACTTGGTAATACCCTTATGCAAGATACATTGAAACCTCTCATCATATCTCATAATAAATCATAGATTCATAGCTCAAAACATGCTTAAATAGTAAATATTTTATGAAATCCCAACATAGTTTATAATCAAATTTCATAATAAGAGATACCCATAGATAATTCAACTTGAAAACATGCAATGCACATAAAAAGGAAGCTTGGGCACTATGGGTGAAAGATCTTAATGGTTGAAACACACATACCTCATATTTGGTATTTCCTTGATGTAGATTGATTGAGAACTTGAAGCTTGAATGAAGTTCTTGAGATTCAGAATTGAGTTTGGGACAGTTGAATTTGAATGAAATATTCGGCTAAGTGTTAGAGAGGGTTTTGACAGTGCCTTTGAGTGATATAGGGTTTGAAAATAGCTAAGTATAAGTGTTTTTATGCATATGAGGGCATGGGCCCAAGACCCCAAAGCCTTAGGCTGAAACAAAAAATTGGGGACAAAATAACACTGATTCGCGCCCCTGGCGCGTCGCGGCCACGGCAGGGTCAAAACTGGATAAGGAAATTTTCAAAAAATAAAATTTTGCTACGGTTACTCTAAAATCGAGGTTATACCCATTGCCCACTCAATTTTGCCTCCTGATGACAAATATGAAGTTGAATTTTAGATATCATACACGTATTTTAAGATATATAGAAATTATGATTATGGGTATTTCTGAAGCACATTCTCGGGCTTTTTTGGGAGGCGTTTCAATATCTCCCCCTTGGGAACATTCATCCTCGAATATCAAAGAAGCGTACAACTGGGAAATAATCATGAAGAATTCAGCTCAATATGAATTCAATAATGTACTTAACACCATTTTCAAAAATTTCATCATAAGTGTGAAAAATCACCATAAACATGAATGCGTGCAAATGACATAAGGGCTGCAACTTAAAACCTGAAATCATATAAGGGATTTAAATTAGTACCTTAGGTTAGAGTAGAGTGGAAGAGATAGGGATATCACTTTTGCATGTCCGACTCAGCTTCCCATATGGTACTTTCAACTTGTTGCTTCCTCCAAAGGACCTTAATGGAAGCTACATCCTTGTTCCTCAACCTCTTCACTTGCCTCTCCAAAATTTCTAGTGGAACCTCTTCATAAGTCAAATCCTCTTTTTACTGTAGTGGGTGAACAAACTTTGAGCCACCCCCTTGAGTTCGGTAGGTCGCCAACTCCGTTTCCTCCTCCGATCTAACCCCATAGTAGACAACACTTTATACACTTCATTAATAAATTCTTCAGGATCCTCATCCACTTCAGACCCTTGGAAATCCGATGGGTTCATTCTTGTAAAATACCTCACCTTAGATGCCAGAGTAGAAGCATAAAGGGCATGGTCCCCTTGGTTAATTTGGTTGTCCATAGCATGAGCCAACATGGTAGTAGCATCCTAGAACTCTTCATGAGCTACTCCATCTTGGGGATCTTGAGGAGCAGGAGGAATCGGTTGTTCCTTGAGTGTACGAGCTCTTCTTCCTCTTGAGATCGACATAATGTAGAATAGATTAGGACATTCATTAGGGGAAAATATTACTTTGACCTCTATAGCACGACATAGATATGAAGAAGGGAAACATTTCCTAAAACGCCTCATAGCCTCTTACTCATAGTTGTGGTGCACTTCAATACCATGAATAAGACTCTAATCGACGCGGTGTGTTGAATTCTAAGGACAATTAACAACCTAGTGCTTTTATACCAAGTTTGTCATGACCCAAGCCTAGGGCCTTTACGTGACACGGTGAATGGGGAACCCTAAGGAATTCCAAATAAGCCTCCTAGCATATTAGTCACACATCTTTGGTCATGGAAGCAAAATAACAACATTAAGAGACATAAATAAGGATAAAAGGGATGAAGAGAAGTCTTTGACAACCATAAACATTCAAGATTCAAGATCATAGCATAATTACATCAATTGTTCCAACAACACTATCATGATCCAAGCCTAGGGCCTAGACGTGACCAGCAAAGGGCAACCCGAAGGAACTCCAAACAAGCCTCATAACATATCATTACACATCTTTGGTCGTGAAAACAATTAAAATGACAATGAGAAATAAGCATAAATAAGGGAATTGAGACTAAGGATAAAGCTTCATATCATAACATCAAGAAACAAGAGAGTCAACTCTCATAACATAGATACATATTATGTCCAACAACATCTTTACTACATAGATAAGAGCGGGGGCCAAGACAAGCAATGAGGCTCACCTTCATGGTCAATACGTAACCAAAAGAAAGGTAGTCTTAATACATAACAAGAGTTCATAAGCAATGTCCCCGAAGTAGAGGACTCACTAACAAGCTTGTAGGACAATCGAACTAGCCACACGAAGGAGGAGGAGGATGACCAAGCGGTGCTCTAGTTCCTATGTGGTAACATCATGTAGGCATAGAGTATGCATTAGTACGTTTGAATGTACTAAGTATGTAGGATGCAATGCAACAAGAGATAGGTAACTAGGCAAAATACATAATCATAAGCAATGAATAGCATACTAACAATATGACACGTGTGAATAATACTTGAAGTAACAGATGCTTGTATAGAAAATAACATATGTGGAAGAAGAGATCATTAACTATTGGTGGATCATCACACCCTACCACCTTTGGTGATTGAGGTACAAACCCCATCAATAGGTTGGTAGATCGTCGCACCCTACCACCCGTGGTGCCAGAGTACAAACCCCTCGATAGGTTGGTGGATCGTAGCACCCTACCACCTGTGGTGCTGGAGTACAAACCCCCTGATAGGTTGGTGGATCATACCATTCTACCACCCGTGGTGCCAGAGTACAAACCCCCGATAGGTTATCAAGGTATGAACCCTTTGACAAGGTTATCCTACGTACGACCCCCGAGTAGGGCATAGTCACATTCCAACTCTATATAGAGAATACCAAATACATACATTCATTCCATCATCATTTCATCATCATATCAACATCGTATAGTCATTCAACTTATAAGACATACAGTGGACCTTCAGTTCCTTAAGAAGCCATAACCGGACATTTAATCAAACACTTAGAGGGTATGTAGTTCTAGTATAAAACCATGCAATTCAAGTGTGAAATCATGCTACAAAATTCAATGTAAAATCTTCAATGGATACTTGGTAACAACCTTAAGCACTATACATCAAAACCGTTCATCAAATCATATAATAGACCTTGGTTTCATAGCTCAAAACATAGCAAAACAGTCACAATTTCATAAACCCCAACATAGTGTGCAGTGATTTTCATAATAAATAAGACCCAAGAGCAAATCATCTTTAAATCATGCAAATTAGGGTAAAAGGAGGCTTTGGAATCATGGGTGAAAGGAACCCATGAAAGAAACCCACATACCTTAGCTTTGGAGGTTAACTTGATAAATATTGAAGATGGAGACTTGAAGCTTGAGTGCAATCCTTAAGAATCTGAAAGTTGTTTTGAGACACGAGAAAAGTGTTTGAATGAGTATTGGAGAATATTTGAATGAGTATTGGGGAATGTTTATTATGATATGAGGGTGAAAATGGCTAAGTATAGGTATTTTCATATTTGGTAACACTTAGGCACAAGACTTAAAAGTCTTGGACCGAAGTCAAAAATTTGCACAAAAAAACTACCAATGTGTGTCGTGGAAGTGGCGTGGAAACAACACTGGAAATTGCATTTTTGGGAATTTTAAATTTTGATATAGTTGCTCCAAAATCGGGGTTAGACCCATTCCCCACTTAATTTGGCCCCTTGAATAAGAATATGAAGTCGTATTTTCGATATCACGCATGGATTTTTATATATATGGAAATTACTATTTCAGGCACTTTCGAGGCATCTTTTTGGCACTTTTTGTGGTCGTTACAATATCTCTCCCTTGGGAACATTTGTCCCTGAATGTCAAGGAGAAGTATATGAGAGACACAAACATGAAAATTTCAGCCCACATGGAAATGCAACAATGAACTTAAACATCATTTTAAAAAATCTCATCATAAGAGTAAAATCATCATGAACGTGTCAATTTAAACATAAACATATGCAATGACATGAGGGCTGAACTTAAGACTTGAGGTCATATAAAGGACTTAGATCAATACCTTAGGCTTGAGTGGGGTACAAAAGGTAAGGATATCACTATTTCATGTCCGCTTTAACCTCCCAAGTAGCACTTTCCACTTGTAGATTTCTCCAAAGGACCTTAACGAAAGCCACCTCTTTGTTTCTCAACCTCTTCACTTGCCTATCCAAACCTGAACCGGAACCTCTTCATATGTCAAATTGTCTTCAACCACACCTACAACACCAACAGGCACAATAGCATTGGATCACCCACACATTTCCTCAACATAGACACATGAAACACCAGATGAACCAAATCCATTTCTCTAGGCAATTCCAACTCATAAGTTACCTTGCCAACCATTCTCATCACCCTATAAGGACCCACATATCTTGGGCTCAACTTTCCCTTCTTACCAAAATGGAACACACCCTTCATGGGTGACACCTTCAAATAAACCCAATCATCAACTTAGAATTCAAGATCCCTTTTCCTCACATTGGCATAGGACCTTTGGCTAATTTGGGCCATCTTCAACCTTTATCTAATTATTTTAACCTTCTCAAGAGCCTCCATAACCAGATCTGCTCCTAACAAGGCCACCTCAACAAACTCAAACCACCCACCAGTGATCTACAACATCTACCATGAGAGCCTCAAAAGGAGCCATACCGATGCTAGAATGATATATTGTCGTAGACAATCTCAATCAATGGAAGGTGATCATCCCAACTACCTTTAAGCTCCAATATACAAGCTCTATGCATATCCTCATGGGTTTAGATGGTCCTTTTGGTTTGGCCATCCATTTGAGGGTGGAAGGCCGTAGAAAACTTAAATCTAGTACTAAGACCCTTTTTGAAAGATCTCCAAAAATGTGAAGTAAATTGATCTCCATGATCTGATATGATGGATAAAGAAACCCTGTACAATCTCACCAAGTCATGGATGTATAACCTTGCATAATCTTCAGCCCCGTATGTGGTCTTAACTGGTAGGAAATGAGCCAATTTTGTCATCCTATCAACCACAACCCAAACGGAATCAAAACCTTTTCTAGTCTTGGGAAACCCAACCACAAAATCCATATTAATCACCTCCCACATCCAAGAAGGAATTTCTATGTCTTGGGTTAGGCCACCCAACCTTTGATGCTCAGCTTTGACTTGTTGACAACTATGACAACCAAAAACGAATTTGGCAATGTACCTTTTCATGCCTCCCCACCAATACACCTCTCTCAAGTCTCTATACATTTTGGTGGAACCGGGGTGGATAGAATAGGAAGGGTTCTGGGCCTCATCAAGGATCTTTTCTATCAAGTCATCAACACACAGTACACTCAATCTACCTTGGTACCTAAGGGCACCATCTCCCCCTTGGGAGAAAACCTCCACCTTGCCCTCTTTCACCAAGGACTTCAAGTCTAACAAGGAGGGATCAAGATCTTGTTTTGCCATCACCTCATCAACCAAAGAAGACCTAGGACCATCCAAAACAACAACATTGCCACTATAAACCTTCCCCAATCTAGCCCCCAATCTCGCCAACCGATGCACTTCCCTAGCCATCTCCTTCTCACCACCATCAACATGAGCTAGGTTACATATGGACACCCTACTCAAGGCATCCGCCACCACATTTGCCTTACCCAGATGATAAAGCACACTCATATCATAATCTTTAAGAAGTTCTAGCCACTTTTTTTGCCTCAAGTTAAGATCTTTTTGAGTGAAGACATATTGGAGGCTCTTATGATTGGTGAACATATCAACATGCACCCCATACAGATAAAGTCGCAAAATTTTCAAAGAAAATACTATGGCGGCCAATTCAAGATCATGAGTAGGGTAGTTCTTTTCATGCACTTTGAGTTGCCTAGAAGCATAGGCTATCACCTTACCATTTTGCATTAGCACACAACCCAAACCAACTCTAGAAGCATCACAATGCACCACAAATCCCTCAACCCCATCCAATAGTGACAATATAGGAGCGGACACAAGCTTATCTTTCAAGTTTTGGAGGTTCCTCTCACATTCATCAGTCCACACAAACTTAGCCTTCTTTTGAGTCAATTTTGTCATTGGGGAAGCAATAGAAGAGAACCCATTCACAAACCTCCAATAATAGCCTGCTAAGCCCAAGAAGCTCCTAATGTCTGATGGAGTCAATGGTCTAGGCCAATTTCTGATCACATCGGCCTTCTTAGGATTCATCTTAATATCATTCCCCAACTCCACATGTCCTAGGAAGGGAACCGCCCTCAACAAAAATTCACACATTTCATATTTAGCATATAATTTCTCCTACCTCAATCTTTGTAACACAACCCTCAAATGAGCCCTATGCTCTTCTTCACCACGAGAATAGATCAAAATATCATCAATAAACACCACAACAAAAGAATTAAGGTAGGGTTTGAAGACCTTATTCATAAAGTCCATGAACATGGCCGGTGCATTGGTCAACCCAAAAGATATCACCACAAACTCATAATGCTCATATCTAGTCCGGAAGACCGTCTTGGGAATATCAAACTCCCTCACCTTCATTTGATGATACTTGGACTGAAGATCAATCTTAGAGAACTGGCTAGCCTCTTGCAATTGGTCAAACAAAACATCAATCCTTCGAAGAGGATACCTATTCTTGATGGTGACCCTATTGAGTTGCCGGTAGTCAATACACATCCTAAGGGACCCATCCTTCTTTTTCACAAACAACACCGGTGCACCTCAAGGTGATTGGCTAGGCCTAATACATCCCTTCTCCAAAAACTCCCTCAATTTCTCCTTCAACTCTGTAGGGGCCATAAGGTAAGAGGGAACATAAATGGGTTGAGTATCAGGGAGGAGGTCTATGCCAAAGTCTATTTCCCTTTTGGGAGGAACACCGGGAAGGTCATTTGGGAATACATCAAAAGACTCATTTACAACCGGAACCGACTCTATGGGAAGGACTTTAGACTACACATCCCTAACCCTCACAAGATGATAAAGACATACCTTAGAGATCAAATTATGGGCTTTAATACAAGAGATGAATCTACCCTTGACCACCATATTTTGACTCTCCCACTCAAGGACATGTTCCTTTGGGAATTGGAATTTGACTCTATGTGTTCTACAATCAATAAAAGCATAGTATGCTGGCAATATTTTATGCAAGATGAAAGTAAAACAAGTTCTATAAACTTTTCTAGTAACAATAGATGCATCAATAGGAGTAGATACCTCATATGACTCATGCAACAACTCGGGATCAACACAGAACATTTTGGCAACAAAGGGAGTAACAAGAGAAAGAGTGGCACCCGGATCAATCAATGCATACACATCAAAGTCAAAGATTTTCAACACACTGGTAATGACATCAGGGACCTCATCCACCCTTTGCCTCCCATGTAAAGCACAAAACCAATTGTGCCTTGGGGAACCATCTTGTCGTCCACCTCTCCCCAAAGGAACCACATTAGTACCTTGTGGAAGAACCTCTTTATCCTTGTTGCAATTTAGAGGGCAATCCACCTTTTTGTGACCTACTTCCCAACAACCAAAGCATGTATTTGTATCTCTCAAGCATGGGCCTTTATGACCCTTACCACACCTAGGATATACCTCATTAGGAACCACAACACCAATACCTTGGGTCCTTGGGAAGTCATTGGCAAATCCCCTATTAGAAGCATAAGAGGACCCTTGGCCTTGGTGGATTCGACCACCCTTTTGGAACTTACCCTCGAAACGGGGTCTCTTAGCCTCATGACCCCTCCTCTTCCTCAATTTCCCCCTTCCATTTGCTTGGCTTAGGTCATCAAACATGACAAGTCCATTCATTAATCAACATGGAAGACTAGCACTCTTCTCTAACCAAGTCGGATAGACCCATCAAAAATTTGTTCATTCTAGATCTTAAGTCGACCACCAAATGTGGAGCATATTTCAAAAGTTGGTTGAACTTGAGAGCATACTCCCTCAAAATCATGGGGCCTTGTCTCAAATTCATAAATTCCACCAACTTAGATTAACTAAGTTCAAAGGGGAAGAATCGATTAAGGAAGGCCACCTTGAGCTCCTCCCAAAGCACGACATAGTTGACTTCTTTTTCCTCCTTCCATTGGTTGTATCATATTTGTGCTACCCCTTTGAGTTGGTAAGCTGCCAACCCTGCCTTATCCTCTGACCTCACACCCATAATAGATAAAATTTTGTAAACCTCATTAATGAACTCTTGAGTGTCTTCACTCACCTTTGACCCATGGAATTCTAGGGGATTCGTTCTCATGAAGTCTCTCACCCGAGAAGCTGATGTAGAAGCATGAGCGGCTTGGGCCCCTTGATTGGCTTGATTAGCCACTACTTGTGCAAGCAAGGTGAGAGCATCCCTAAGCTCTCCATTGGCTGGTTGCTCCTTGAGTGTGCGGGCTAGTCTCCCTACCGTGTTAGGTGTGATCAACATAGCAAAGAACAGGCGTTAGGGGAGGAAAGCTTACTTCAACTCTATAGCACGTAAGGGAAACAATTTCTAAAATGTCTCATAGCCTCCTACTTATAGTTATAGTAGACAACACAACCATGAATAGGACTCTAATCAACGTGGTGTGTTGGACTCCGAGGATCTAACAACCTAGTGATCTGATACCATCTTTGTCATGACCCAAGCCTAGGGCCTAGATGTAACCGGCGAATGGGGAACCCAAAAGGACTCCAAACAAGCCTCATAGCATATCATTAGACATCCTTGGTCATGGAAGCAATTAAAATAACAATGAGAAATAAGCATAAACAAGGGAATGAAGACTAAGGATAAACCTGCATATCATAACATCAAGAAATGAGAGATTCAAGACTCATAACATAGATACATATTATGTCCAACAACACCTCTACTACATAGATAAGAGCGGGGGTCAAGACAAGCAATTGAGCTCACCCTCATAGTCAATACAAAACCAAAAGAAAGGTAGTCTTAATATATAACAAGAGTTCATAAGCAATGTCCCCAAAGTGGAGGACTCACCAACAAGCTTGTAGGATAATCGAACTAGCTGCGTGGAGGAGGATGATAAAGCGGTGCTCCGGTTCCTACACAGTGGCATCATGTAGGCATAGAATATACATTAGTACGTTTGAATGTACTAAGTATATAGGATACAATGCAACAAGAGATAGGCAACCTAGGCAAAATGCATAATCATAAGCAATGAATAGCATAATAATAATATGACACTATGAATGATACTTGAAGTAAAAAATGCTTGTATAGAACATAACATATGTGGAAAGAAAAGACCATTAACTATTGGTGGATCTTCACACCCTGCCACCCTTGGTGATTTGAGGTACAAACCCCGTTAATAGGTTGGGTAGATCATCGCACCCTACCACCCATGGTGCCGGAGTACAAACCCTCCAATAGGTTGGTAGATTGTTGTACCCTACCACCCGTATGCTGGAGTACAAACCCCCCGATAGGTTGACGGTTACAAACCCCCAACAAGGTTGATGGATAGTCACACCCTACCACTCGTGGTGCCAGAGTACAAACCCTCCAACAAGGTTACCCGGTACGCAAACCCTGAGTAGGGTATGGTCACATTCCAACACTATATAGAGAATACCATATACATACATTTATTCAATCATCATTTTATCATCATATCATCATCATATAGTCATTCAAATCATAAGACATGCATTGTACCTTCAATTCCTCAAGAAGCCATAACCAGACATTTTATCAAACACTTAGAGGGCGTATAGTTCTAGTGTAAAACCATGCAATTCAAGAGCGAAATCATGCTAGAAAATTCAATGTAAAATCTTCAATAGCTACTTGATAACAACCTCAAGCAATATACATCAAAACCCTTCATCAAATCATGCAATAGACTTTTGTTTCATAGCTCAAAACATAGCAAAACAGTCACAATTTTATAAACCCCAACATAGTGTGCAGTGATTTTCATAATTATTAAGACCCAAGAGTAAATCATCTTTAAATCATGCAAATTAGGGTAAAAGGAGGCTTGGACATCATGGGTGAAAGGAACGCATGAAAGAAACCCATATACTTTAGCTTTGGAGGTGAACTTGATGAAGTTTGAAGATGGAGACTTGAAGCTTGAGTGCAACCCTTAATAATCCAAAAATGGTTTTAAGACTTGAGTTTAGGAGTAAAATATTTGGCTAAATGTTTGAATGAGTATTAGAGAATGTTTTGAATTATATGAGGCTGAAAAATGCCTAGGTATAGGTATTTTCATGTTTGGGAACACATAGGCTCAAGACCTAAAAGTCTTCATCCGAAGTCACAAAATCTGCACAAAAAAAATATACCAGTGCGCGTCGTGGAAGCGATGAAAACAACACTAGAAATTGCATTTTTGGAAATTTTGAATTTCAATAGATTTGCTCTAAAATCGAGGTTAGACCCATTTCCCACTCAATTTGACCCCTTTAAAAAGAATATGAAAGATTTTTGATATCACGCGTGGATTTTTAGATATATGGGAATTAGGGTACTGGGCACTTCCGATGTATATTTTGAGGCACTTTTTCGGGTCGTTACAAACACATATAGCATAGATTAGGTAGGGGCCAAGACATTTTTCGGGCTCACCCTCATAGTACCAAATGTTCAACATAAAGAGATATCAAGAGGAAGAGTAGTAAAGCTAGTGTCCCCGATCAGAAGGACTCACCAAAAGCTTATCTTCAAGATGCCAAAACTAGCCACGTGGAGAATGATCATGAGGTGCTCTGGTTCCTACATGGTAGCATCATGTAGGCATAGATTACGTGTTAGTACGTTTGAATGTACTAAGTATGTAGGCTGCAAAGCAACACGAGATAGGCGATATAGTAAAAATGCATAATCATAAGCAAAGGATAGGTATAATAACAACATGGCATGCATGATCAATGCTTGAAGTAAAACGTGCTTGTAAAACATATAAGTTGAGAATATAGATTACATGTGTAGGAAGATACCATCATCATAGACCAAGCAAACTAGTACTTGGAATCCAAGGCAGATCACCACCTTTGAAGGTGATTGAGGTATCTACCCCTCAATTGGTACATGGGCATGTCACCCCCATCATAGTGGTCAAGGTATATACCCCTCAACATGGTAGCTGGTCATAGCACCCCCCATCAAAGTGGCCAAGGTATATACCCGTCAACATGGTAGATGGGCATAACAACCCCCATCAAAGTTGCCAAGGTATATACCCCTCGATATGGTAGATAGGCATAACACCCACCATCAAAGTGGTTGAGATATATCACCCCTTCAACAAGGTGTGGTCAACTTGCACACTATAGATACTTTTCATGAATTCAATGCATACATACAATCCCTTCATCATCATAGAGTCACTTAACTCATAAGCCATGCAATAGACGATTAACAAATCAAGAATCCATAACAAGATAATTTTGTTAAACACTTGGCAGGTGTGTAATGCTTGTTAAAAATCATGCAATTGTCACGACCTAAGCGTAGGATCTATATGTGACACGGCGAATGGGGAACCCGAAGGGACCCCAATAAATCCTCTTAGCATATCGTTACACATCCTTGGTTGTGAAAGTAATTAAACAACAATTGAGATTAGAAATAAGGGCAAAGGGACAAAAGGAAGTCCTCTATAGCATTAAAACATACAAGAGTCAAGAGAGTTAATGCTCATAACATCATTACATAACTTATCCAACAAACACCTCTAAACATAGGACTTAGTGGGGGCCAAGACAAACAAATGGGGGGGGGGGCAAGACAAACAACTGGGATCACCCTCATATTCAAAAGAATACAATAAAAAGAGTCTTTATACATAGCATAAGATCAAGTATATTGTCCCTGAAATTGAGGACTTAACAACTTGCTTTGTAAAGATAGTACTAGCCATGGGGAGGATTTGGATGATCGTGAGGAGCTCCAATTCCTACATGATAACATCATGTAGGCATAGAGTATACATTAGTACCTTTGAATGTACTAAGTATGTAGGACGCAATGCAACAAGATAAAGGCAACATAGTCAAAATGCCATATCATAAGCAATAGATAGCATAATAAAAATATGACATGTATGAATGATGCTTGAAGTAGAACATGCTTATATAAAACATATTACATGTGAAGGAAGAGACATAATCATAAACCAAGAAACTTAGTATTTGGAATCCAAGATAGACCACCCCTTAGAAGTGATTGAGGAATCAACCCCATAATTGGTTGATGGACATGACCATCCTCCATCAGAAGTGATGAGGTATCAGCCCCTTAATTGGTTGATGGCTTACCACCCCCATCCGAGATGATTGAGGCATGAACACCTCAATTGGTTAACAGACATGACCACCCTCCGTCGGAAGTGATTGAGGTATTAACCCCTCAATTGGTTGACGGGCATGACCACCCTCCGCCGGAAGAGATTGAGGTATCAACCCCTCAATTGGTTATGGTAAACTCACAACACTACAGATACATCTCATGAAATCAATATGCAAATACCATCCTTTCATCATCATATAGTCACTTAACTCATATGCCAAGCATTTTACCTTCAACAACTCAAGATACATTAACCAGACATTTTATCAAACACTTGGTGGGTGTGGAATGCTAGTATAAAACCATGCAATTCAGGATGAAATCATGCAAGTGAATTTGAAGTAAATCAACCCATCAACACTAGGTAATACTATCATGCAATATACATCAAAACCTTTCATCAAATGTCAAGATAGATGCAAGATTCATAGCTCAAAACATGCTAAAACAGTCACACCTTTATGAAACCCCAACATAGTTCATGGTCAAATTCATAATAAGTAAGACCCTTAATTAAATCAACTTAGAAATATGAAATTAGCTAACGATGCGGGTTTGATTCCCGCTACCCGCTCTATATATATCTATTTATTCTAAATATTTTAATCTATTCATTAAATCAAATTTAGTTTAGGTTATTGGTATTAGTACATCATTGAATATACAATTCAAAATTCAATTTTTCTCGTTCTATCTCGGAGTATCCATTCACTCGAAACTGCTCGGCTTCAGTTTCTACTTTTCGTAGGCGAGAACGAGCTTTTTCGAGTTGTTCAATAGCCCCCCCCATGCAGTTCCTCTGAATTTTGAATAGTATTCAAGATCCTCTATTTTTGATTATCTAATAAATCACTTAATGAAAGTAGATTATTTTTCCATTCCTTTCCAAAATTCCATAATCCCTTCCCAAACCAAACATGAATCTTTCGATTCATTTGGCTCTCACACTCAATTACTTAATTACTTAAGGTAATTCTCATATCTTTTTTTATGAATGTAATGAGCCTCTCTTCTCTTTGAAAAAAAATAAGTACTTTCATTATTATTCATTGGTAATAAACAAGAGTTTTTCTTAATTCCGTTTTTATGCCATAAAGATAGTGAACAGAAAGGGGTCTTATGTTTCCCACGATAATTTTGAAAATGAACGTTTAAATGTCCTTTAAAGGTAAGTAAATAGATCCTAAACATATAAAATGCGGTTAATCCCGCTGTGGCCCAAGCTATTATTGCGAAAATTGGCGAATACAACCAACTGTCATTAAGAATTTCATGTTTGGACCAAAAAAAAGCAAGAGGTGGAATACCATAAAGAGAAAGTGTACCTAATAAAAATGTGATTTTGGTAATTGGTACATGTTTTCTTAAACCTCCCATAAGACCCATATTCTGGCTTCTAGCTGGAGAATATCCAACCATAGTTTTTTTATGCAAAAAGGAGGATTGGGCACCATGGGTGGAAGGACCCAATGGTTGAAACCAACATATTTTAGCTTTGGAGAATTCCTTAATGAAGATTGGAATGGAGACTTGAGGGTTGAGTGAAATCCTTAAGATCCGGAATGAGTTTTAGCACTTGAATTTTGAGTGAAATATTTGTCTAAGTGTTTGAGTGAGTATTAAAGAATGTCTTGTATGATGTGAAGGTGAAATATGACTAAGTATAGTTATTTTCACGCATGAGAAGGCATAGGCCCAAGACCCAAAAGCCTTGGACTGAAATAGAATACTGGCAGCAAAATAACACTTCTCCGCGACTGCTCCGCATCGCGGAGAGAATGCGTACCCTCATTGGAATGTGAAATTTTTGTGAAATGGAATTTTGCTATGGTTACTCTAAAATCGGGGTTAAACCCATTTTTCACTCAATTTTTCCTCCTGAACAAGATTATGAAGTTGGATTTTTGATATCAGGCACGAGTTTTGAGATATATGGGAATTACGATTATGGGCATTTTCGAGGCACATTTTTCGGCAATATATGACAACAACAATCTGCATTCACTGAAATTGAAACAGGAAGGGTATCCCAACTTCTTTTTTGGGTCTTTTGCTTCGGATTGATATTTGGTGCATTTCCGTTACAGCGAGGTTTCTAGGTGATTTCCCCCAATTTCTTCTCTATTCATTATTGTCTTGACTGAAATACTGACTGTTCTTGGATGCAAATTTTTTTGTTCTTGTTTGCTGTCTTGATTGTTCTTGGATGCCTATTGGGATTGTTCTTGACTGTCTGTTGATAGCTTTGTTCCATAATTTTACTGCTGTATATTGTTGTGTATTGTTGTTGATATTGTGTATATTGTTGTTGTATATTTTGTATATTGTTATATATTATTGTATACTGCTATATACGGATCTTGTTACTATTGTTGTTGTATAATTTACTGTTATTGTACATTGCTGTATATTGATATATATTATCGTATATTGTTGCTGTATATTGCTGTATATTGCCATATATTGTTGTACATTGTTGTATATCTGTTGTTGGTAGTTATTCTTGTTTTCTTGTATATTTGCTAGATTGTATTTTTTATTGTTTTGGATCTTTGTAGTTTAGAGAGTTAATAATTCTTATTTTAGTGGCGTCAAGATCTCATGGCGGACTAGGGTCATGTCATCAGTTGGGGTCAGGGGTTAGGGGTAAGGGTGGTAAGAGGGGCACCTGTTTATGAAAGTTAAGGATAACATCATGGAATATAAGGTCACTAACAAGGAAGTCCATATAATTAGTAAAATTCTTTAAAAGGAGACATATTAATATAGCGTGTGTCCAGGAGACCATATGGGTAGACACCAAAGCACGGGACGTGGATGAGTTTAAGCTGTGGTACTCGGGTGGTTCTAGGGATAGAAATGGTGTAGGTATCCTAGTAGATGAGAATCTTAGGGATTTTGTGGTTAAGGTTAAGAGGGTTAATGATAGGATGATGTTTATCAAATTCGTAGTTGGTAGACAAGTGGTGAACGTAGTTAGTGCTTATGCGCCCCAAGTAGGCCTAGATGAGGAAGTCAAAAGGCTCTTTTGGTAGGATCTGGCTGAGATTGTGCGAGGCATATCGGAGACGAAAAAAATTTTCATTGGGGGTGACTTTAATGGGCATATCGGGGCAACTACTAGCGGGTTTGAAGGTGTTCATGGAGGC
>JAABOM020002648.1:0-20586 GCA_011800125.2 Solanum clarkiae
AGTCTCATGCCTTAATTGAAGGCTTAGTTTTGTATATATTCGGACTTTGCATATTGTGAATGGACAAGGAAAACATTCCCCTTCTATCAGTTATGAGCTCGGATTGTCGTGACACTCTCTTTACTGGTACTTGTCTGAGGCTCTCTGTGGAGATTGCGAGAGGTAGTTGTTGCCATCCCAGCTAACTCCCTACTCCTATTTATGATTTTGTTCTAATCTAGAGACAACATCATTTGATACTTGTGTTCCTTCGATTCTATTGTAATATATTAGAAGCTTGTGCACGTGGCAACCAGGTTTTGGGGGATTTTGATTAAGTTGAACTTTTATTTTTATTATAATTCCATATTTTTAATATTATAGTTGGGTTGTAGGCTGACTTGTCTTGGGGGATAAGACGAGTAACATCACGCCTGAATTTCGGATCGTGACACCTTTGGGATAAAAATATGAATAATGTTAAAAAGTAATTTTTCAAAAGGCTTTTTGTTGAAGAAAATTTAAAAAATGGAGGTTGAAAAATGGGAACCCGAGCCGGTGGCTCGACAGTCCATAAAGGGCTTTTACTATTTGCACAACTTTTTGAACTTGGTATTTTGATAATTAAGTTGTTAGTTGGTAATTAAAAAAGGTTGTGTAATTTTTTGCAAAAAAATTGATATTTTCGTGATTATTTCTTATTAATCTAACAAAATATTTGTAAGAGAGTGCACATTGTAATAGATAAGTAACTTTTTCTATTAAATAAAAAAGACGGAAATATAAATTTATTCAAGTTCTATGTAATGTTTTTCATAAAATAAAGTGTAATGTTATAGAATGTTTTCTAAGTTAAAATGCAATAGTATAATGATTCTTTAAGCGTATTCCACCCGGAAGGAATCGAAGCAGTCAAAATAAATTTTTGTGGATATAAAAAGGCATAAATTGATACTGGAAAGATTTGTCATTTAACTTAAAATAATTAGTACGGAGAAGAAATATAAAAACTCAATAATAAATGGTTTGAGTTTTTTTACAAAATTCTCATTTCTTATTTATTCTAAAGATAGTAAACAAAATAAAAAATAAATTTCTAAGACAAAAAATTAGAAAAAAATTAATTTCAAAAAAATATATAAATTCTAAAAATGAAGTCATGTATATCCTCGGAAAAACTTACTGAATATAAGTTCAAATATCATGTATTTGTTGTATGTTTTCTAATGAAAAATAAATCGAATGATTTTAGATTATTAAAAGGTCTATTTGAATATAAGCAGCACCATGATTACACTTGTAAAAATCAAGTTCGTTTAATGTTGCATTATTGTGAGAAATAATTACTTTGTTTTGCTTGTATTCTTAAAATTTGGAAGGAAATCAATTAACAAGTCATTTCGTTTTTCTTATTGTACAAGGAATTATCTTTCTAGACAATTAATATCTAAGGTTAATATAGCACAAATTTTTCATACCCATTAACTGCATTTTATAAGTACATAATAAAAGCATTATAGCAAAACAATATTTGATCATATTCATCTATATATCTTTAAAAAAATGAAGATTCTCAAAAATGTTAACTGAAATTTTTGTTGTTATTTACTATTTTAAAATAATTATTAATTATTATTATTCTAATATTTAGAACGGTAAAATTAATTAAAGTTTATAGTTTCCTTATTTGTAAGATTAAAAAACACATAATATTTAGTATTTAAAATTGACTAAAATTTTTCTCCTTCCAACAATATTAAAAATCATATTTGTTGATGCAAAAGAATCATCTTTTGACACTGGACTACAACAATTTTATTAAAATTTCAAGTAGAAAGAATGTTTTTTATAAATCCTCAGAACAAGTAAAACTTATTACAATCAAGTACTTAAAATAAATACAACAGCAAAAAAAAATCATGCAAAAATCAACGAAGAAGAGAGCACTATAGCAACAACAAATAATACGAAAAAGCATAAAAAAAATTCTCTTAAACTATTGTGATGGATGAATTGGCGCACTCTAAAAGACTTCAAACTTTAGATATTGCAGGTGTATTCTGGTTGAAGAGATTAAAATAACGTGGCTGGATCTGATAAAATTTCGGTGGAATTTTGGAGGAGCACAGACAAGGAAGGTATGAAGTCATTGACTGAGTTATTTAATGCCATTTTTAAGACGATAAAAATGCACAATGAATTGACGTGGAGTATAATGTGGTTCTAGTGTACAAGAATAAGAGCAACATTCAAAACTATAACAATTACACGAGTATCAAATTACTAAATCACACTATGAAGATCTATGAGAGATTGGTAAGATGAGTGTGCAAAGAGGAGTATCCATTTTTGAGAATCAATTTGGATTTATGCCAGGACAATCGACTATCAAAGTCTCCATCTTGTGCAGAGGTTATGGAGAAATATAGGGAAAGAAAGAGAAACATATATATGGTGCCCACTGACCTTGAAAAGATCTATGACAAGTCTCGAGAGATGTCCTTTAAAGTGTTTGGAGGCTAAAGGTGTTCTAATAATGTATAATAGGATTATAAAGGATATGTCGGATGGAGCTAAGACTCAGATTAGAACAACGGGAGGAGACTCAAAGCATTTCCTAGTGGAGATGGGGCTACATCGAAGGTCAGTTCTTAGTCTTATCCTATTTGCATTGGTAATGGATGAGTTCATACGATCTATCCAAAATGAGGTTCCATGGTGTATGTTATTTGTAGATGACATAGTTATGATTGAGGAGACACGGGACAAAGTTAATACTAGATTAGAGGTTTGGAAACAAACTCTAGAGTCCAAGAGTTTTAGGTCAACTAGGAATAAAATAGAATATTTAGAGTGTAAATTCAATAATGCATTGGATGAAGCAAATGTGAAAGTAAGGCTTGCCACACATACTATTTTCAAGAAAGAAAGTTTTAAGTATCTTAGCTCCATAATTTAAGTTAGTGACAACAATGATGATATCACATATCTCATTGGGGCAGCTTGGATAAAATGGGGACTTCCCTCTAGAGTCTTGTGTGATGAAAAGATGCCACCTAAATTAAAAGAAGAATTCTAGCGAAGAGTGATTAGACTGTCCTTATTGTATAGAGTATAGTGTTGACCAATTAAGAATTCACATGTTTAAAAAATGCATTTCGTGAAGATGAAGGTGTTGAAATAAATATACGGGCTTACTAAAAGTGACAAGATTAGGAATGAGGTTATTCAAGAAAAGATGAGAGTGACCTCTGTGACAAACAAGTTAAGGGAAGTAAGACTCAAATTATTTGAACATGTGAAGAGAAAGTGCATTAATGCTCCTGTGAGACAATGTAAGGTTGATTGTAGCAAGAACATAGAAACGTAAAGATAAGATGAAGAAGTATTAGAGAGAAGAGATTAAATAGAACATAACTCAGCTTTATATTACTAAGAATATGAGTCTACCCTATTGGGAGTCTCTGAGACATCACATTTGACTTCATTCATCGTAAGCATAAAAAGTTAATCTCTTTCTTTCCTCTCTCTCTCACTGACTGATCATATGACACACTCACTTTATTGAGACATGTTTGTCTTTTATATCATTTTTTTTTCTTTTTAGTCCACTTTTATTGTTACATTATTACATTATTTTTTTATTTTTTGTTGTGAGTGTTTAGTCACATACATCGGCTAATTGGTACGTTAAAGAATATAGTAACCTCTGGTTCATTGGTTTTCAAGGATCAATTTTATGTATGTTTGAGAGGCTCTAATTGATATACCTAAGAGGATTGTCAGACGATTCTTGTATGAACTAGAGTACGGGCAGACATCATCTATGGACGAGTTCAACCACTGCATGCAAATAGTGATGGACAAGGCCAAGACGCGTGATCCAGCTCACAAAATCAAAATGTTGAGATGGGTGACTGGCCACATAGCTGAGAGTGGCATCAATGTTGAGTGGGTGTCCGGCCAGGTCCCTATCAAGAAGGTCACATTGAGTTTGGCGGCCAAGTTTTGATGGGCCATGATTCGAGCACACAGAAAGTTATGATCATGAATGAGATATTCAATAATTATGTTCTCGCTCGATATTTTTTTCTCACCATAATGTACAATTCCTGCCCCCAATATATTTGGATGTCTTTCCTTCATGAGAAAAGAACACAAATAGAAAGAAATATCATCTCCTTTTATTGGCTTCTTCTCAAATACTCGATATTTTCTTGGCTTTCTTTCTTTGTGAACTTCTAGACCATTATATTTGTGCAATTCCTAACTCCCTTTTAGTGATACCAATTAAAATAATTTATAACTCACTTATACTCTATCTATCTATATTATATTATATTAAAAGCATAAACCCTAAAATTTTTCAATATTTACCCTCTTACATTAAACTAGCGCACTCTCTTCTGCAGCCTTGCCTCATCGCGCAAACACACCTCCTTCCAATGGACGTGATCATTGCGCCTCCCGCTTCTTCGCTCCGAACAGCCACCAGTTGACTCTATATAAGCACCAACTGCGATCTTCTTTCCCTATGAAACATCTACCATCTGCATTGAGGTATTATTCGTACATTCCACTCACTTTTCCCAATTGGTTACTTCGATCATACTTTGTTTTCCTGCATTCTCGCCATTCACTGTCTTCACCTTTTCTCCTGTTTATGTGGATTCCGTATTGTCTACCAACATCTTTTCCGGCCATCAGCGAGCTGTAAGTCTTCAACTTTCTCCACACCCCCCACGTTTTTACTCCCACTGCTGCATCTCCTCCTTCTGGACACGCCTAGACATATTCTTAACTTTTGCACCAGTGTAAATCACTTCTTAAATATACAAACTCGCGCACACTGTCACTGTAGCATTTGTTACTCTTTCACCTCTTCGACAAAACTTACATGCTCTGCTTTTTGCCAACAAACACTAAAGCACACCAAATATGTAATCACTAGCATTTTACTGCTTCAGTTAAACTTTAGTCCGCTGCCACTTTACCATCCCTCAAACATTGCCCTACAAACTCCTTTGAAGAGTCCTCACTTTCCAGTTCCAACTCTCGTCTATTTCGAACAGATGCAACTTATGCCTTCGCTCTCTTTAAAACAAACTTCTCCAGATGACATTGTCCCAATACACAACCATGAACGCATTGTAAGTTTCCATCTCTTTATTTTATTCTCCTGTTTACAAATACAATTTGTATGAACATCCGCACCCTATTACCTTTATAATATTCTTTTGTTTAATTGTAGAACTGATAAGAATCTTACACACTTCCTCCCCACTGCTTCTCTATTTTACTTAGTTTTGTTATCAACTTTTACATTCTCACATGATCATCAATAATCGCCCCTTATGCTTTTTCATTGTGGAAAACTTAGATAGATGTTTTACATGGTCAGTCTGCCACTATTTTATCTCTTATACTTACCTCCTGTACTTCTGATTTCCTCTCAGATTTCACCCGTTAATTTTTATTCTGATTATGAATGTACAGTTTTAGTTTTGGTAAGTTTTTCCTTTAATTTCTTCTTTGTTTATTACTCTATCTATTGTATTAGTTTGAGTAATGATTCCTGTAAATATAATCAGGAAATCAACTGTCACTTTTGCTAAACTTACGAGGAAAGTTAGAAAGCCAGAGGCTTGTCAAATATTGATAGATGATAGCTATCTTCGTTTAGAGTCAAGAAGTAGACCTGATATACTCACGAGTCTCCTTAGATCTTCGGTTTTATTCTCACTTTAGTTACTCTTTTGCTTAGTTGCTAGAAAGACTTTTTAGATGAGTTATGACCTAACATCTTGTAGCAAAGGATCATGCATAGCCCCCCACCGCCCTCCCTTTTGCAACTTCTTCTAAGTCAAAATAATTGAAAAGAAAAAAAGAAGAACTAAGAAATTACAGTTGCTTAATTCAACTTTAATTGATCACCTATGTAATTTGTTTTGACCTCAACAAGATATTATATGAGGATCCACATTGATCATTCATATAAATGAATGTATAACTATTTTCTAAAACTTACTCAAACTTTATTTGAATAATATTGATATTATTTATAAAATTATGCACTCACGTGCAACATACATGTATATAAACTAGTACTATATTAACAATGTAAAGGCCTTAGAAATGTTGAAAATTAAAAGACTATGCTTTAGATAAAATCATCTTTTGACCATCTTTCTTTAAATTATTATTTAATTATATTTATAATAATATTGACTTTTAAAATATATGGAAAGAAATAATAAAATAAAGACTTCTAGTAGTAGAAAAACTTCTAAATCTTCCTTATTTGATAAACTTCTACTTCTTTCTTTTTTGAATCAAGAAAATAAATTCTAATTTACCATGGGTTCTAATTAGTGATAGAATCTCTATATATAGGAACTTTATAGTATTATAGATAGATAGACAGATAGACAGATAGACAGATATATAGATAGATAGACAGATAGACAGATATATTGAAAAAGTTTTTGATTATAGTAAAAAAAATATTTTGTTGAATATAGTGTTTTGTTGTTAGTTTTGTAGAAAAAACTTGATGGTGGGAGTATTCAATTGTGTTGCCCTTGTGTTGAAGAGTGTAATACCAAATCATAGAGGTTCTCCGAAATTCCAAGTATCCACCACAATGGCTCAGAGACACCAAGGTGAAACTAGTATGGCGACAGACGGTTGTTGCATTGGCAAACCAATCACAATGGCTCAGAGACATCTAGGCAAAACTAGTATGGCCAAAGGTGGTAGGTGTCGTGGCCGTACATGGCTACGGAATACCATTCTTATTGTGATAGTTTTGGAGTGGATTGATAATTATAGACAGATTAAAAACCTGGATGCCCGATTGGCAGAATTACATCTAGTAACAGAAAGCTTGGCATAAAGACGTACTCGTATTGCTGTGGATCCAGCCCCCCTCCCTCTTTTTTTTTCCAATTCAACAAATGCTGCTAACAAGAAATTTCAACAAAGCATCACCTATCAAATTTGTATTTTGCTTTGTCATTGATGTCATCAATGACCTCAAAGAGGCAAAACTTTCTCTATAAAAGGAGCTGCTGAGCTCCTCCATTTGACACACCAAATTGAGAGAAAAAAAGAAAGAGAGTCACAGAGAGAATAAAATACATTGAGTATTTTATCTGTGAGGTATACCATAGGTTATTTAATAAAAATAGTTTGTGAAGAAAAATAAAGTGTGAGCGATAGATATTTTAGTAAGGTGAAAAATCAAAAGAGAGCATTTCTTTTGTGTGTGAAGAAGTTTTTGGGAGTATTGTACTCGTGCCTACACGGTGTAAAATTTCTTACTATAATAATATCAGTTGCTCCTCTTGGCCCGTGGTTTTTTCCTTATTTAGAAGGGTTTCCACGTAAAATCCTTGGTATCATTATTTTTCCATTTTTATTCATATTATTGTGTCATATTTATTTTGTGTTAGTCCCATTTTTTTCAACAAACTGGTATCAGAGCCGAGGTTCTGTCTGAGTATGCTCTGTGGTTGTAACATAGTCTGAACTTCCACATTAGAAAAGAATGACTTTGGTAAACAATTTTTCGGGAAAATAATGAAAGCAAACACTAGTAGAATGGTCACTTTGAATGACACTAATTATGTCATTTGGAGGAAAAAATAGAAGATCAACTTTATGTTAAGAATTTTTATCAACCAGTCTTTGCCACTAAAAAGCCTGAAAATAAAACAGATGAAGAGTGAAATCTGTTGCATAGACAGGTCTGTGGATTTATTAGACAATGAGTTGATGATAATGTGTTGAACCATATTTCTGGGGAAACACATTCTCATGCCCTATGGGAGCATCTTAAAAGTTTGTATGCTTGGAAGACTGGGAACAATAAAATATTCTTGATAAAGCAGATGTTGAGTTTAAAATATATTGATAATTTTCCGATAACAGATCACCTGAATAATTTTCAAGGAATCATGAACCAGTTATCCGATATGGGCATTAAATTTGATGAACAAATTCAAGGCTTGCTTCTACTTGGTTCCCTACCATATTCTTGAAAAACATTTAGAATGTCATTATCGAATTCTGCTCCGGATGGTGTGATCTCTATGGATTTTGCTAAGAGCAGTGTGTTGAACGAAGAGATGAAAAGAAAATCTTAAGGTTCTTCTTCATCAGATGTTCTAGTGGCAGGTTTAGAGGGGAGAAAAAAAATCGTGGTTCTCTAAATATAGAACATAGCAAGAGCAACTCTATAGGCAAACTTAAAAATGTGAAGTGCTATCATTGTGGTATCAAAAGGCACACAAAGAAGTTATGCCGAAAATGGAAAAGGGAGAACAGAGAAAACGAATAAGATAAAGAAGAAGGCAATGAAAATTGTCTTGCCATCGAAGATCTTCTCATTGTTCTTGATGTTGATCTGATAAAATATTTCTTGTGATGAGTCAAGCTGGGTTGTGGACACTGGTGTCTCATCTCATGTGACATTCAGGAAAGATTTTTTTCTCTGTCTATACTCCAGATGACTTTGGAATCTTGAGTATGGGTAATGAGACTGTGTCTAAAGTGATTGGTATTGGTACAATATGTTTAGAAATCAGTGCTGGAACTAAACTAGTTCTAAACAATGTGAAATATGCACCTAACGTTCGTCTGCATCTCATTTCTGTTGGGGTATCAGATGATGAAGGATATGTCAGTACTAACGGTAGAGGAAAATGAAAACTCATTAAAGGTTCCTTGGTTGTGGCTCGTGGCGAAAAATATCGTGGTCTATACTAGACTACGACTTCTACTTGTGCCAATATAGTGAATGCAGTTGAGGATGATAAATCTTCAACGTTATGGGACAAGAGAGTTAGCCACATCAGTGAGAAAGGACTCAATGTTCAACCCAAGAAGAAATTGTTATCAGATTGCAAAGGTGATACATTAGAAAAGTGTGAGCACTGCGTGACTGGAAAGCAAAATAGATTTTCCTTCAAGTCTAACCCTCCTTCAAGAAAGACAGAGTTGCTTGAGTTGGTGTACTCTGATTTATGTGGTCCAATGAAGACAAAGACTTTGGGTGGTGCCCTCTATTTTGTCACTTTCATTAATGATTGCTTGAGAAACTTTGGGTCTACTTTTTGAAGACTAAAAACCAAGTGTCAGGTGTCTTTAAGCAGTTTCAGGCTTCAGTTGAGAGACAAACTATAAAGAAACTGAAATGCATTCGTATTGATAACGATGGTGAATATTGTGGACCGTTTGACAAATATTGCAAGCATCAAGGTATTAGACACCAGAAAACTCCTCCTAAGACTCCTCAGCTTAATGGTTTGGCAGAGATCATGGACAAGACCTTGATGGAGAGAGTTAGATGTTTGCTTTCTGAAGCAAAGTTGCTGAACTCCTTTTTGGGGGAGACATTATTGACTGCTGCATATGTGATTAATCTATCTCCTACTGTGACTTTGCAAGGTGATGTTCCAAATAAAGTTTAGTATGACAAAGATGTTTCCTATGACCATTTGAGGATGTTTGGTTACAAAGCATTTATACATGGTGCTAAAAGATGAAAGGTCAAAGTTAGATACCAAGATAAGACAGTGCATCTTTGTTGAATATGACCTTAATGAATTTGGTTACAGGCTATATGATCCAATTGAAAAGAAGCTTGTGAGAAGCCGCAATATTGTCTTCATGGAGAATCAAACAATTGAAGACATTGAGAAAGCGGAGAAACTGGAATCCTCCCGTTCTGATGGTGTGGTTCGTTTTGATGAAGTGCCTCATGAAAGTGTCATGATGTTGGCAGGTGCGATGATTATAACGATGCCCAGGATCAAGTTCAAGATTAACATGTTGATATTGATAATAACAATGATGGTATTATTAATGATCCTCCAACTCATAAAGTTGTGGATGAATCAAATATTTTTCTCAAGAGGTCCACAAGACAACATGTTCCCTCGTCTCATTATTCATCAAATGAGTATATGCTACTCACTGATGGGGGAGAACTTGAATGTTATAAGAAGGCTATGGAAGATGAACACAGAGGTCAATGGATAGAGGCCATGCAAGATGAGATGAAATCCTTGCATGAGAACTATACTTATGAGTTGGTAAAATTGCCTAAGGGCATGAAAGCTTTGAAGAATAAGTGGGTGTTCAAAGTTAAAATTGAAGAACACACCTAGAAGCCTATATACAAAGCTAGATTGGTTGTTAAGGGATTCGGTCAAAGAAAGGGTATTGACTTTGACGAAATATTTTCACCTGTCGTGAAAATGTCCTCCATTCGTACAGTTCTTGATCTAGCTGCTAGTATAAATATGGAGATTGAGCAGATGAATGTGAAAACGACTTTTCTTCATGGTGACCTAGAAGAGGAGATTTATACAGAACAACCTGAGGGCTTCAAAGTAGAAGATAAATAAAATTTTGTGTGCAAACTCAAAAAGAGTCTATATGGCCTAAAGCAAACTCCTAAACAGTCGTACAAAAAGTTTGAATTTGTTATGGGGGAGCAAGGCTACAAGAAGACTTCCTCAGACCATTATGTGTTTGTACAAAAGTTTTCTGATAATGATTTTATCATCCTATTGTTGTATGTGGATGATATGTTGATTGTGGGGAAGGATACTTCCAAAATTGACGAGCTGAAGAATGTGTGTAAGTTTTTTTCTATGAAAGACTTGGGCCATGCCAAACAAATTTTGGGCATGAGGATCACTCGTCTCAAAGATGAAAGGAATATTTATTTGTCACAAAAGAAGTACATTGAACGTGTGTTGGAGCACTTCAATATGAAGAATGCTAAGCCTGTTAGCACACCTCTTGCTAGTCATATGAAGTTGAGCAAGAAGATGTGCCCAACAACAAAGGAGGAAAAAGAGAATATGGCCAAAATTCCATATTTCTCTGTCATTGGAAGTCTAATATATTCAATGGTATGCACTAGACCTGATATTGCTCATGCAGTTGGTGTTGTAAATAGATTTCTTGTTAATCCAAGAAAAGAGCATTGGGAAGCTGTGAAGTGGATACTCAGGTATCTGAGAGGAAGCTCAGATGAATGTTTGTATTTTAGAGGCTCTAGTCCAATCTTAAAGGGCTATAAATGTTGATATGGTTGGTGACCTTGATAACCGAAAATCCACTACTGGATATTTATTTACTTTTTCAGGGGGAGCTATATCATGGCAATCAAAGTTGCAGAAACGCATTGCACTATCTACGACTGAAGCTGAGTATATTGCAGCTACTGAAGCTGGCAAAGAGATGATATGGTTTAAACAATTTCTTCAAGAGCTTGGGCTGCAGCAGGTGGAGTATGTCGTCTATTGTGACAGTCAAAGTACAATAGATTTGAGCAAGAACTCGATGTACCATGCAAGGAAAAAACACATAGATGTGAGATACCACTGGATTCGAGAAAAGATAGAGAACAAATCTGTGCAGGTTGAAAAAATCTCTACAAATGAAAATCCTGCAGATATACTAATCAAGGTTGTGACAAGAGATAAGTTTAAATTGTGCAAAGAACTTGTCGACATAAGCTCTCTCTGAGAAGAGAGAGATACCTCCTTCTGGAAATGGGGCTGGAGGGGGAGATTTGTGGGGTCTAGCCCCCCCTTTTTTTTCAATTCAACAAATGCTGCTAACAAGAAATTTCAATAAAGCAGCACCTATCAAATTTGTATTTTTCTTTGTCATCAATGACATCAAAGAGGCAAAACTCCCTCTATAAAAGAAGCTGCTGAGCTCCTCCATTTGGCACACCAAATTGAGAGAAAAAAAGAAAGAGAGTCACAGAGAGAATAAAATACATTGGGTATTTTATCTGTGAGATATACCATAGGCTATTTAATAAAAATAGTTTGTGAAGAAAATAGAGTGTGAGCGATATTTTAGTAAGGTGAAAAATCAAAAGAGAGCATTTCTTTTGTGTGTGTAAAAGTTTTTGGGAGTATTGTACTCGTGCCTGCATGATGTAAAATTTCTTACTATAGTAATATCAGTTGCTCCTCTTGGCCCGTAGTTTTCCCCTTATTTAGAAGGGTTTCCACGTAAAATCCTTGGTGTCATTATTTTTTTCATTTTTATTCATATTATTGTGTCATATTTATTTTGTGCTAGTCCGTTTTTTTTTCCCAACAACTGACCGATACAGATACTGCTACTGCTACTAATGATACTATCTATTCCAGCACCCCGCTCAGCATAAAAAAATACCCTCTGTTTATGAATCTTTTCTTCGTCAAGTAACTTAATCCTCAAGAGTAGGAGTATCCTTTTCAATAACATAGACACAGCTTATTTTTTTTTCTTTTTTTGTAATCAACTGTGTACTAATGTATTTTCAATTCATCTGCTGCTTAATACATAATCAAGTACTATTACTGTGTGTTTTTGGGCTATGATGACTACATTTCTAAAGAGTCCTAATGGGAGAAGCCATTAGATATAAGTTTGATTTAAGTTATTAACAATAATGCAACTATGATGCCTGGCAATTTGTACCAAAGAATTAGTCAGAAGAAAGGGTGTTCATCTGATCATCATTGGGTGAACGTGGCTCCGCCCTGTGGAAAGTTGCATAGAGAGAAAGGAAACATAGGCGTAGTTGGTGGCTGGACAAGAAAAAGTATCCATTCTGGAGAATATACGAGACTGTTTGATTAGAAACTGGTCATATATTGAACAGTGGCAACACATCTTCAAGTCTTTGCTCATCCTAAACCCGATTGTTGATCAAGTTATTTCACTTGAATCCTGATGGTAAGTTTTTTTTTCTATTTTAAACAATTCAAATATCTCTTTTTTACAATGTTTCAGGCATTGCAAACATCCAAAACAAAAACGTCTTACACTTATTGTTGTGGTAATCCAGCTGCATTGAGGACGTCACATACGGATATAATCCAGGTCGATAATTCTTTAATTGTGTAGTTGGCATACATTCTTTTTTTGAGTGGCTTGAAAATGATTCATCAATGAACAATCCATCAAAGTTGAGTTCGGACTGGGACAGTAAATTTTCAAAACATTGTCAAATTTCAAATATTAGAAAGGCTTCTAAAATCTGCTAATGACTTTCTTCAAAGAAGCGGAAGAGTAGAGAGAAATCAACTAAAACAAAGATTGATTTTAGTCGAAGAAAAATAAAGAAATGCCTAAACATTATATTATATGATTTATAGTGATGTTTACTTTTTAGAAAGGTGTAACAGGGATCTCTTATGTCTTTATTCAGGATGGATATACTATAAACCATTTACGTAGATTTCTTCTCCAAAAAGTGAACAACTGTAACAGTACGCAATTATAGACTGTGATTTTATATGATGTAATTCATCTTTATATGTGATTACACTTTCTTACTAGTAAAACGAATTTAATGATCCTGCAAACTATGTGTTGATTAAATTCTTTCACTTCATAGTGACTCATTGAATATGAACTTTGTGCTACAATTTCCAATTATGCTCTTTATCTCTCCTCATGTATGATTTAAGGAATAAGCCTTGATGTGCTTTAAGATATCAATGTTGTAATTATGATCTGTACTCTGCTATTAGTTACATCATCTTGTTGTTGTAGGAAAGAAAAGAAAAGGAAACAAATCATCATCGCGCAATGCACGAAATCTCTATGAAACAAGCAGCAAGACTACTAGAAGTCCTTGGAGAACAGCCAGAATGATATACACTAAATTCTTGTGCAACAGCATCACTCTACGACCATCAGCAATCATCAGAGGAAAATGACACTTGTCGTCGGATGGATCCTTATGAGTCACCATAGCCAAGCCTTGAAAATCACAGTCCAAACTGTTCTGGTTTTTGAATTGATAATACATGTTGAAAGCATATGAAGCATTTCCTTGCGCACTGAGATGATTACAAGAAGAGCCATAGCCCAAAGCCGTGCAATCAGAACGACTACACGCGTAATCAACACTCTTTGCCAAGTCAGTTTGTGCTTCTTTTGATAGGTGTGGCTTAAGTATACACCATCTTCTACGCATATAACTCACACCTTGTACTTCTGTGAGCGGCTTTTCAGATAAATTTAGCTCATATTTGGGCTGACCATCAAACTTGAAGATTCCCCAATGCCTCTCAAAGTTACCAGGAGCAATGCTTTTAGTATTTTCATCAATCAGGCTGAATAAGTAAACGTCGATTTTCCCCTTCCTTGCAGGGGTTCCTTCTCCACTTAGAGCATGTTGAATCAACCCTTGGTTAAATCTCTTTGCATTTTCAATATTTGCATTTTTATCTCCATCCGTTGGCCATCCTACTTCTCCGATTATGATTTTCATGTTGGGAAAACCAGCCTTGTTCAAAGACCAGGCAAGAGTATCGAAATTGGCATCAAACACGTTAGTATAAAGATAATCTCCATCTTTTATAGGCTTTTTTGAGCCATCAAAGAAGGCATACTCGAATGGAAAATAATTGTTTTCATAGAGACTGAGGAAAGGATAGATGTTAACCACAAATGGTGCATCATTGGAGTCGAGATATTGGACAATTTGAATGGCTAAATCACGTATTTCTGGCCTGAAATCACCAGCTGAAGGGACAGGATTCGAGTCAGGGGAGTAGTAAATGTCCGCATTTAAAGGGACGACTGCTTTCACCTCTGGCCCTAATCCAGCATGGTTGATGGCTTCTTGAACGTTTCGCAGAGCTGGAAAAGTGGAATGTAGATAAGTGCCATTGTATGTTTGAAGAAAGGGCTCATTTCCTACTGCTACATACCTGCATTATTCAGAAAAAATTGTGAATTAATAGTGAGCAACATGAAGTTACTCAGAATGCCAATAAATTACATGAGCCTATGAAAGATTTTAGAAGGATGGAAGTACCAATATTTATTTAAGATAATAAATGTGTAATTTGATTATGTAAATTTTATACTCATTCCGTCCCATTTTATGTGGCAACTTTTGACTTGGCATGGCGTTTAAGGAAAAAAAACTTTGAAATTTGTGCTATAAAATCATTCTTAGATATTTATATGGCTGAGAATCATTTTGTTAAGGATAAAAAGGAAATTTTAAAGTCAAATTATTTTCAATTAGAGTGAGGTAACAATTTTTTTTATACGGACCAAAAAAGAGAAGGTGTGACATAAAATGGGACAGGGAAGTACTATTATTACAAGAAATCATAATTCATTTTACAATTTCCCTCGACGAGTGTTCATACTTTGAAAACTATCAATTATAATATTTTAATTTACAATTTTTACTACCTTATATTATATAATAATATAGCAAACTAAGCAACCACTAACAAAGAACATCTATTTTCAAGTCCTCTTTTCGTTGATAAACACTTACTCTCTCCGTTTAAAAAAGAATGGTCTTATTTGACTTGACCTTGATTTTAAAGAACAAAGAAACTTTTCAATTTTGTGGTCCTAAATTAAAATTATGCAAAATGTATCAAAATATCTCTTTAATCTTGCGGTCTTAAACATGACATGTGGAAAGTTGAAAGTAAAGTTTTGCCGAAAAAGGAAATGACTCATTCTTTTTTAAACGGAGAAAATATTTTTTTATATGTGATGATTTTAAAGAGACCATCCGGAGAAAATGATCCCCCACCCCACCTTAGTTTTCATAATTATTTAAAATATTTGGTCAAAAATACACGATCAATTTTTAAAAATATGATAGAACTATTTTTCTTCCACTTTACCCTTAACATTAATGTTCTTTAATGATGAAAACAATTAAGAAGAGGACAAGTCCCGCAAGGTGAACCCCCTCCCCCCGAGGTGGGGTGGGGGGTCTCTAAAGAAAGTAAAAAAAAAAAAGGATGACTATGTCCATGCAAATGTTGGGCAGAATTCATTAACCTGATTTTGACTCCATGAGTGTAAGCATAAGCAGAGACATTGGCATCAATCCAAGAAGCTGCCATCCCAGGGTCTGTGCTCATATCTTGTAACAAGTAGTTAGGAATTGCAAGCATCACTTCAATATCACTCCCTATCAAAGCACTTAAAATCTTGTCATCTGCTTCAAACAGTTTTACTTTATCAAATCCATTTTCTTTAAGCATCTTTACCACACTCTCTGCTGCCAACTGATGAGAAGCCATAGTACCCCAGTTCACTCCCACACTCGAACAACTCCACGCCATTGTTGTAAACACTAAGGCTACAATTCCCAGAATCAAGATATGTTTACAACCTACAGCACTCGTCATCATTTTGTTCTGAGGAATATATGCATATGCACATTGAAGATGAATTTATCTCGCGATGCTCTTAGTGAAGAAACCTCAACAAGAAGGATGAAAAGAAAAGACAAAGGCAAGATAAGAGAATGAAAAGATGACATGATGGAAAAAATATACTAGAGTATCTTCTTCTTTAATAGTAGTATTTTATTTTATTTTTGAAGGGGCAGCTTGGATAATGGAGGGGAAAGGGAAGAATTTGATGAGAATCCAAACTTTATATCAACAAAGATTATATCATTCAAAAGCCTGTTTTATTAATCTTTCTCTTTATGTGCTTTGTTTAGTCTTATGTTGCTCTGTATATTGTATTATTTCCTTAACAATCAAAGTGGAATTTGGCTTACTCGAGTCATAAGAAAGTGTTGAGAGAAAGGAGTAGCAATAAAAGTCGAGACTTTATTAGTCTCTTTAAATAAAAAATAATTATGTTAGTCAGTTCCATTTTCTCTCACTATATCAATTTCTTTTGATGACCATGTCTATGTCAGCTTTCGCACATCTCGACCAACTCCATAAGATATCTCCCACCAGCAACAGATACCAGATAACTCTGTCCATCAAAACTGAGACAGATGGAAAGAATGAGGTAATGTTTTTAAACATAAATTTGATGAGTTGGTGGGGAAAAATAAAATAAAGTAAAAGAAAAGGATAGGACCCCAGGAAAAGTTGAAGAGGTTGTCACTTTGTGGTTAGTAGAGAAGAGGTATGGACTCTTTCTTGCAAGGATATTGAAAAGAATCATCGACAGTGCCCTACTTTCCAACCAAAATCTACGTGTTTTAAAGCTCATGCAACCTATCAAATTGTCGTTTACACATCCTTTTTCATCAAAAGTTGCAAGCTTTTTGTAGCTTTTGATTTTCAGAAAAAGCTGGCTCAGGACTGGTGCAATTCCTATTCAAGCAGATAAACATCATGTAATTCCTCCGTCAACATCCACAAGTGTTGACTGTGTTGTCCATGGTTGGTGAATTCCGTTGCACATATAGAGTACCTATAAGGTCAGCTCAAGGTCCGATGCCAACGCCATAAATTGTGGGAGTGAGAACCTGAGTTCACACAGGCCCCTATTGCAAGAAGTATAAAAGAGTAAAAAATGTATTTCATAGGATATCCTTTAAAATGTACTATTTCATAAATTAAAGGTCTAGCATTTTACAAATAAATTTCCAGCTACGAAGATTCATTCAGTTCCATGATTCTTGCCCTGATAGTGAAGAGCATCACTTTTTACCCTAATCATCAGTACATGTTTCTTCTGGTAATCTGAAGCTTAAACAAAACATAGCCTGCATAAGATGGGAAAAAGAATGGATCAGGAGCATAAATGTAAAAGAATATACCCGTAAAATCAACAAATTGAATGTTGACACTTAAAAAAAGTTTATGTCCTCTTTTGAATCTGTACCTTATTTGGAGCAACATCTCTAACCCTGTGAAATACAGGGTTTTGGATTCTGGCTCCACCTGCAAGTCAACAAATTGAGAAGACCATACAAGAGAATGTAGACTAGCTGAAATAAATGAAAGATGGGAAGTCCAGATATTGAATAAGCAAGCAATGGCATCTTTCGCAGATGTAGAAAATCTCGTTATTCAAGGACATGGTAAACATTAAAACCAAGTGCATTAATCATCAACCACGATGTAATTACTAACCCATTGACATGGCCCAGGAACTTGATACCATCAGAATCAATTTCAAATAATTCAGTGGACAGCAATTGAAAATGTAAGAGCATAGCTTTCATCCGCCCCAAAGTTGATAAGGTTTAACGAGCAAAAGGCTATTACTAACCTATTGAGTGAACACTTTACATTTTCATGCTCCCCCAATATGGAAAAGTAGATTGGGGGGAATTATACCAGTACCATTCCACGGTTCTATCCGGTACGGTACAAGATACGGTGAACCTAAGATTAGGCGCCAATCGAATGAGATGGCTGGACGTGAATGAACCGGAACCGGACCAGGTTAATTTGACCGGGATGTTGACTGGAACCGGGATGAACTAGACTGGAACAACTAGGTTGGAAACTCGGTTCCATCTCATCCCACTATACACTCAATATTATGACTGGAATAAATGGGACGGTAAATTGAGCTATTAAAAACATAATATTTAAATTTCCTACTGTCAACGAATACAAATATTATATTTTGAATAATGAAATATGAATGAATTTTTTTTCTAATTAGTTTATAAAGTTTTTATGTTTAGAAATTTTGAAAGTTAAAATGTTAAATACTTAAGTTTATTAAAGTATTTTTACTTTCCAAGTTTTTCCATTTAAAAGTTTTATAGATAAGTTTGTTAAAGTTATTCTTTTTCCAAGTTTTTCAATTCAAGATATAAGTTTTTAAATTTTGAATTTGATTTAAGTTTAAAATTTCTAAACATAAAAGTTTAATAAACTAGTTAGAAAAAAAATTCATTTGTATTTCATAATTTTAAATATAATATATGTATTCGTTAACTCTAAGAAATTAAAATATTTATTTTTTAATAGCTTAATTTACCATCCAACTTATTCTGATCCGTCCCATTCTGGTAGTATTCCAGTGTATAGTGGAATGAGACAAAACCGAGTTTCCAACTCGGTTGTTCCAGTCCGTTTCATCCCAGTACCATTGAAATTAACCCGGTACTGGTTCATTCCAATCTGGCCATCCCACACCCAGTCGTAGACCACACCTAATTGATATGCTTATTTCAGCTTTTTGAGACAATAAAATAGCAGAGAACCACACCACCAATTCTGAATTTCAGCTGCTGCTTTCAAGCATGAGAAATAACTGGAATACGACCAAGTCTAACTGTCAAACTGAAAAGGGAAGTCAAAATAGTACAAATTAGCTGTTGGGCTAGGTATTACGGAAATTATGTAGTCTTCTGTTTCACTTGCCCATATGAAGCAATAGCAGTGAATCCAGGGTAGAGATCCCTTCCAGTATCTCCTTCTAATAAGGCATCTAGGGAAAGAAAAGAAACTATTAATTGCCTCTGAATTATAATACAATAGAAAAATATTAATGCTTGACGACAATACATGAAGTTCTGTTTAAAAGCTTTAAAAGAATCACAAGACCCAGAAAACACAAGGTACTAAGCGAGAAAATGCATCCACAAAACACAGCTATGACCTGGTATAGAGTTTAGAGTAACATCAGTTCTATTTTTGTCACAGTAAGGTGACTTCGTTGAAGTAGAGCATGCTAAGTACAACAAATGGATTTGATTGACACAGTTATTGCATTATAAACTATATTACCTTCATAAACTTGGTAAAAGCATCACGGCATGAACAGCAAATTATATAGTTTGAAATACCTTTACCTTTCTCCTTACGTTACAGAGATCAAGATTGGTTCTGACATTTGGGCACCAGTTCTATGACCCATCTCCAAAAAGTAAACATTTTGAAAAGACTTTGACCTAAAGTTGATGCTAATATAAGCTGTGGGCAAGCCGCTCACATTTCCCTCTTATGGCAGTTCGTAAATTAGTGGATTCTAGTATTAAGACGTAAGGTCAAAATATGACAATTCATACTAAAAACCCTATAAGAATTGTATTAAATTCTTGCATTATGATCTATATTTAGTATTAGAAAGAGATGTCCAAACTTGGATAAAGAAAGCTGACAAGCATAGAATGCTGACCTCAGTTCAAAGATACAACGTTGAGAGGAGATATGGTCATAGTAGATTTACCAAGAAACTCTAGAGCAGAAGCTGGTAGGTTCATGATCACATGGTCCACATGCTCTGAGGGTTTTGTGTTCAATGATTCAGAACCCTTCACTCTCTTATTCGCGCCTCACTTTCTCCTACCAGCAACACAAACACCATCATTAACTGCAGGCCTGCCTTCTCCCTCTAATCCACCAAATGAACAAATTCAGTTGCTTGTGTTCAAAGCATCCCAAAAGCATGGTAACATGGGATTCAGCATTCAGACGTAAATAAATAGAATATTCTCTCTAAATTATATACATCACCAATATCAACTAAGCACACTAGAGCATCATTTTTTTACCAGTCCCGTCTTCTTGAGGACTCTCTGCAGAAGTCACACTCACATCTTCCATCACAGATGAGACCCCAAGTCCTGCAATGTTGCATGATGGGCTGTCTGGTACTTTTTTGACCTCACCTGCAAGGGTGGTCCAGATTAGTCAATGAGATGCTTTGTGGGTAAGATAACCAGTATATAACTGAATAGTTCACGTACAATCTTCAGATAGTTTCTACTTTCTCGCCATCTGCTTGGCCACTGAGTTTCTCAGAGCAATCAATCTCAGCTTCAGCATTGCTTCCATTGCAGGGTACAGCTATGAGTTGAGAAATAAATTTCCTTGCATC
>JAABOM020002698.1:0-60242 GCA_011800125.2 Solanum clarkiae
AAATGAGTATTAGGAAATGTTTAGAATGATATGAGGGTGAAAAATGGCTAAGTATAGGTATTTTCATGTTTGGGAACACTTAAGTTCGAGACTCAAAAGCCTCAAAAGCAAGATTTACACAGGTTCGTGATGGCAGCGCTTCGCGGTACCGTCGTGGATCAATTATGGAAATTAAAAATTATGAAAAATAAAATTGCTAATCGTTTGCTCTTGAATTGGGGTTAGACCCATTTTTACTCAAAATGATACCCTGAACAAGAATATGAAGTTGGATTTTCGATATCGCATGTGAATTTTGAGATATATGGAAATTACAATTCCAAGCACCTCCGAGGCATATTTTCGGACACTTTTTGGGGTCATTACATTATTATTATTATTATTATTATTATTATTATTATTGTTGTTGTTGTTGTTGTTGTTGTTATTTTTATTTTTGTTGTTGTTGTTATTATTATTGTTGTTGTTCTTCTTCTTCTTCTTATTGTTGTTATTGTTGTTGTTGTTGTTCTTATTGTTGTTGTTAGTATCGTTGTTGTTGTTATTATTGTTGTTATTATTGTTGTTGTTGGTGTTGTTGTTATTGTTGTTGTAGTTATTGTTGTTGTTGTTATTATTGTTGTTATTGTTGTTATTGTTGTTATTCTTATTATTGTTTTTATTGTTATTATTGTTGTTGTTATTGTTGTTATTATTGTTGTTCTTATTGTTGTTTTTATTGTTGTTGTTATTATTGTTGTTATTATTGTTGTTCTTATTGTTGTTTTAATTGTTGTTGTTATTGTTGTTGTTATTATTATTGTTGTTGTTGTTGTTGTTGTTGTTGTTGTTGTTTTTGTTGTTGTTGTTGTTGTTGTTGTTATTATTATTGTTGTTGTTGTTGTTATTGTTCTTATTGTTGGTCTTATTATTGTTATTGATTCATCACCCTATTACATGCCTAGTGTATATGTAACTCTAACTATAAGCCTCAACCAGCCATCACTCTTGCTATCTCGTCTCTTTTTTTTCATCATCATCCTTCTAACTCTGGAATGATTCGATTCTATTCAGGGTTTATAAGACCGCATATCTCACTCTTAGGTGGTAACACTAATCTCTTTAGAGGTACAAGTTCCTCTCTCATGGGTCACGTTGGAAGCAAGTTTTAGTGAAGAGGGACTGGGTACATTTACAACTAACTCAAATGCATGATTCATATGTGTAATAATGCACTCTTTCTAATCAATCAAGGTCGCACACTATTCGGCTTCAGTCAAGCCAAGTGATGTCTCTCTACCATTTTGGTTACTTTATTGCAGGGGATCTCATCTATAAGAGTTTGAAGATTACTGTCTATCCCATGGTGGATGAGGCAGAGTTGAAAGGTTTAGAACATCACATGAATCATCGTAGATTTCTAAGGGAATAGCTCTATTGCATGATTCAAAATCTGAAAGAATGAAAACTTTTCCTAATGTCCTATACCCTCCCTAGTATGTATATGGCATGTTTCACACCAATAATAAGGGCTCTACTAGACAGGACTTTATAGACTCCCTAGGGTACTAGAACTCTGTGCGCTAATACCAAATTTGTCACATCCCGGGAGGGTACACTTGGCGTGGCCAACACTCAGAGACTATTGCTAGTCCACAAGAGAACCACTTGGCCTCATCGTCACCTAATACTAGAAAATTACTCCTGGAAAAGACTGTAATGTAAATTAAGAAATATAAGTCTTTATATAAAAAGATAGTTTTCAATAAATAAAAGTAGTAAAGTAAACAATACTAAATATTCTCTACTCAATGTTTAGAAGCCTTGTCATGACCTAAGCTTAGGGCCTAGATGTAAGGCGATGCATGGGGAACCCGAAGGGACCCCAAGTAAGCCTCTTAAAATATCATTACACATCCTTGGTCGTGAAAGCAATAAAATGCAATAGGAGTATGAAAATAGGGAAAAATGGGGCTAAGGACAACTTTCATATAATAAATATCAAGAGTAAAGAGAGAGTTAAAGCTCATGGCATTATACATAACATGTCCAACAATACCTCTAACCATAGAACTTAGTGGGGGCCAAGACAAGCAACCGGGCTTACCTTCATTGTCAAAATATACATTAAAAGAAGAGAGTCGTAATACATAACATAGGAAAATAAAGTTTGTCCCCGGAATAGAGGAATCACCAACTAATTTGAGAGAAAGATCGTACTAGCCATGTGGAGGGGGATGATCAAATGGGGCTCTGGTTCCTAAATGGTAACATCTTGTAGGCATAGCGTATAATTCGCACGTTAAAATGTACTAAGTATGTAGGATGCAATGCAAAAAGAGATAGACATCATAATCAAAATGCATAATAGTAAGCAATGGATAGCATAATAACAATATGGCATGTATAATCAATGCTCAAGTAAAACATGCTTACATGGAATATAATACATGTCTAAGAAGAGAATATCATTATAGAACCCATAGCTGACCAAGTACAAACCACTTTGGTTGGTTGGTGGATCGTCGTACCCTACCATCCATGGTGATTGAGGAACTAACCCCTCAACCCGGTTACCAAGGTACGACCCCCTTCATTGGTTGGTGGATAGTCTTACCCTACCACCCCTGGTAATTGAGGTACCAACCCCTCAACCCAGTTATCAAGGCACAACCCCTTGATTAGCACCAAGGTACATACCCCTCGACATGGTTACCTGGGCTCTTAACCCCCCGAGTAAGGAGTGGTCACTTTCCAACACTATATAGGAGAATATCATATACATACATTTCTTTCATCATCATAAAGTCATTCAACTCATAAGACATCCATTGGATCTTCAATTCTTTAATATACATTAATTAGACATTTTATCAAATACTTGGCAGGTGTGTAGTGCTAGTATAAAATCATGCAATTTAAGAGTGGAATCAAGCTAGAAAATTTCGTGTAAAACCATCAATAAATACTTAGTAACACCCTCAAGCAATATATATCAAAACCCTTCATAAAATCTCATAAATAGATCTTAGATTTATGACTCAAAACATGCTAAAATAATCATAATTTCATGAAACCCCAACATAGTGTGCAGTGAAATTTATAATAAGTAAGACGCATGAGTAAATCAACTTTGAATCTTACAATTTTAGGTAAAAGAAAGCTTGGACATCAGGGGTGAAAGGAACCCATGAAAAAAACCCACGTACCTTGACATTGGAGATTCCTTGAAGAAGATTGAGAATGGAGACTTGAAAATTGAATGAGAAACTTAAGATCCGGATGTGTTTTGGGAATTGAAATTTGGAGTGAAATATTTGTCTAAGTGTTTCAGTGAGTGTTTGGGTAATATCTTGAATCATATGAGGGTGCAATAAGGCTAAGTGTGGGTATTTTCACACATGACAACACTTATGCCCAAGACCCAAAAGTGTTAGACTGAGATAGAAAAACAGTGCATAAAAATACACAGTAGCGCCCTTGGCGCATCGCGCCAGGGGCGCGGATGTACACTAGAAATACCATCTTTACGATTTTTCAAATTTTACTATGGTTTCTCTTAAATCAAGGTTAGATCCATTTTCCACTCAATTTGACCCACTGAACAAGAATATGAAGTTTGATATTCGAATCACGCACAGATTTTGAGATATTTGAAAATTACGATTCTGGGCACTTCTGAGGCACATTTTATGGTACTTTTTGAGGTCGTTTCAATATCTCCACCTAGGGAAAATTCATCCCTAAATATCAAAGAAACATATATGAGAAGAGTAATCATGAAGAGGTCAGCCCCCAAAAGAATGCAATAATGCACTTAGAACACCAATTTTTAAAATCTCAACATAAGTGTAAAATCACCATGAACTTTGTCAAAATAAACATGAATGCATGCAAATGGCTTAGGAGATGGAACATGAGACATGAAATCATATAGAAGACTTAGAATTAGTACCTTAGGATTGAGTAGGATGGAAGAGATAAGGATATTGTTTTTGCATGTCTGTTTCGGCCTCCCATGTAGGACTTTTGACTTGTTGATTCCTCTAAAAGACCTTAACGGAAGCAACATCCTTTTTCCTCAACTTCTTCACTTCTCGATAGAAGATCTCTACTAGAATTTCTTCATATGTCAAGTTGTCTTCAACTACTCCCACAACATCAAGAGGCACAATAGCATTAAGGTCACCCACACACTTCCTCAATATAGACACATCGAAGACTGGATGAACCAATTCCATTTCACTAGGCAATTCCAACTCATAGGCCACCTTAGCAATCCTCCTCATCATCCTAGAAGGACCCACATATCTAGGGTTTAAGTTACCCTTTTTACCACAACAAACCACATCTTTCATGGGTGACACCTTCAAATAGGTCCAATACCAACTTTGTATTCAAGATCCCTTCTCCTCACATTGGCATAAGACTTTTGCCATCTTTGGGCTATTTTGCAACCATTCTCTAATCATCCTTACCTTCTCCATAGTATGTATAACCAGATAACCAGATCAGGGCCCAACAAAGCCATTTCTCCAACTTCAAACCACCTAACCGGTAGTCTACAATGTCTACCATAGAGGGCCTCAAAAGGAGCCATACCAAAGCTAGAATGATAGCTATTGTTATAGGCAAACTCAATCAATAGAAGATGGTCATCCCAACTACCCTTAAGCTCCAATACATAATCCCTAAGCATATCCTCAAGTGTTTGAATATTTCTTTCATCTTGGCCATCCGTTTGAGGGTGAAATGTCGTACTAAGTTTAACGTTGGTACCAAGACCCCTTTAGAAAGACCACAAAAAGTGTGAAGTAAATTGAAAACCACGATCAGATATAATGGACAAAGGAACCGTATGCAGCCTCATGAAGTCATGAATGTACAACTTAGCACAATCTTCATCCCCATATGTGGTCTTAACCGGTAGAAAATGAGCCAACTTCGTCATTCTATCAACCACAACCCAAATGGAGTCAAAACTCTTTCTAGTCTTAGGCAACCTAACCACAAAGTCCATGTTAATCTCCTCCCACTTCCAAGTAGGAATCTCTGTGTCTTGGGTTAGGCCACCCGACCTTTGGTATTTGGCTTTGACTTGTTAGCAACTACGACAACCGGAAACAAATTTGACAATGTCTTTCTTTATACCTCCCCACCAAAACACATCCCTCAAATCTCTATACATCTTGGTAGAACTGAGGTCAATAGAATAGGAAGAATTGTGAGCCTTATCAAGAATCTTCTCTCCTAAGCCATTAACACAAGACACACATAACCTACCTTGATACCTAAGGACACCATCTCCCCCTTAGGAGAAAACGTCTACCTTGCCCTCTTTCACTATGGCCTTCAATTCAAACAAGAAGGGATCAAGATCTTACTTGGCTTTCACCTCCTCAACCAATGAAGATATAGAACCATCAACAACACCAACACCACTATTACCAACCTCTTCTAACCTAACCCCCAATTTAGCCAACTGATAGACCTCTTTAGCTACCTCTATGCCCCCACCATCAAAATGAGCTAGGCCACCCATAGACAACCTACTCAAAGCATCTGCCAAAAAATTAGCCTTGCCGGGATGATAATGCACACTCATATCATAATCCTGAAGAAGTTCTAACCACCTTCTTTGCCTCAAGTTGAGATCCTTTTAAGTGAACACATATTGGAGGCTCTTATGATTGGTAAACACATTAACATACACCCATATAAATAGTGACGCCAAATTTTTAATGCAAATACCACCACAGCTAGTTCAAAATCATAAGTAGGATAATTCGTTTCATGAACTTTGAGTTTTCTAGAAGCGTAGGCTATCACCTTACCATTTTGCATCAACACACATCCCAACCAACCCTAGAGGCATCATAATACACAACGAATGCTTCTAGCCATTCCAGTAGTGACAATATAGGAGTAGACACAAGCTTATCCTTCAATATTTGGAAAGTCTTTTCATACTCATCGGTCCACACAAATTTGACTTTCTTATGAGTTAACTTGGTCATAGGTGAAGCAATAAAAGAGAACCCATTCACAAACCTCCGATAGTAACCCGCTAAGCCCAAGAAGCTCCTAATGTCCAACGGAGTCAATAGTTTAGCCCAATTTCTAATCACATCCATCTTTTTAGGATCCACCTTAATACCATCCCCCGACACCACATGACCTAGGAAGGCAACCTCTTTTAACGAAAATTCACACTTCTTATGTTTAACATACGACTTCTCTTCCCTCAAACTTTGTAGAACTACCATCAAATAACCTATATGCTCCTCCTTACTATGCAAATAGATATAAATATCATCAATGAAGACCACAACAAACAAATCAAGGCAGGGTTTGAAGACCCGATTCATAAGATCTATGAAGATAGCCGATGCATTGGTCAACCCAAAGGATATCACAACAAACTCATAATGTCCATACCTAGTCTGGAAGGTTGTCTTGGGAACGTCACACTCCCTCACCTAGACTTGATGATACTCGAACCAAAGGTCAATCTTAGAGAAGTGGCTAGCCCATTGCAATTGGTCAAACAAATTATCAATTCTTGGAAGAGGATATCTATTATTGATGGTGATCCTATTGAATTGCTGATAATCAATACACATTCTAAGAGACCTATCATTCTTTTTCACAAACAACACCAGTGCAACCCAAGGTGATTAGCGAGGCCTAATAAAACCCTTCTCCAACAAGTCCTTCTATTGTTCCTTCAACTCTTTTAACTCCGTCGCCGCCATATGGTTAGGGGAATAGAAATGGGTTGAATATCGGGAAGGAGATATATACCAAAATCCATTGTCCTTTTGGGAGGAACACTGGGAAGGTCATTTGGAATGACATCAAGAAACTCATTCACCATCGGAACCGACTCTACAGAAGGAACTTTGGACTCCACATCCCTAACCCTCACAAGATGATAAATACACCCCTTGGAGATCAAGTAAAGGGCTTTAATGAAAGTGATGAACCTACCCTTGACCATCACATCACGACTCTCCCACTTAAGGACAGGTTCATTTTGGAATTGGAATTTGACCCTACAGGCTCTACAATCAATAGAGGCATAGTATGTATGCAACCATCTCAAGAATAACATAAAAAAAAACATATCTTACTTAACAAGATCACAGGGAAATAATTTATGCAAGATGAAAATGAGACAATTTCTATAGACCTTCCTAGCAATAATAGATGCACCAATAGCAGTAGAAACCTTATATGACTCGCATAATAATTTTGGCTCAATATGAGACTTTTTAGTAACAAAAGGGTAACAAAAGAAAGAGAGGCACCCGGATCAATCAATGCATACACATCAAAATCAAAGACTTTTAACATACCAATGATGACATCGAGCACCTCATCAACCCCTTGCCTCCCATGTAAAGCATAAAACCGATTATGCCTTCGGGCACCACCTTGTTGACCACCTCTTCCCAAAGGAACCATATGTACACCTTGTGGATAGACATCCTTACCCTTGTTATGGTTACGTGGAAAATTAATCTTTTTGTGACCAACTTCTCCACACCCAAAACATGCATTAGTGTCTCTCAAACATGGGCCCCCATGGCCCCTACCGCATTTTGGACACATATTATTACAAACTACACCACAGACACCTTGGGCCCTTGAGACATCATTAGAAAGCCCTGTGTTAGAAGAGGGAAGAACCCATTGATTGTACAATATTTGTGCTACTCCTTTGAGTTGGTAAGCTGCCAACTCTGCCTTCTCCTCCGACCTAATACCCAAGATAGACAATACCTTGTAGACCTTATCAATGAAATCTTGAGAGTCCTCATCTACCTTAGACTCATAAATTCTGGTGGGTTCATACTATTGAAGTCTCTGACCCGATATGATGGAGTAGGATCATGAGGGGCTTGGGCCCCTCAATTGGCTTGATTAGCCACAACCTGGGAAAGAAAAGTGAGAGCATCCCAGAGCTCACCATGAGCCATTTGTTCCTCGGGTGTGAAAACTCTTCTCCCTCTTATATTAGGAATGATCTAACATAGCAAAGAATAATCGTTAGGGGGAAAACCTTATCTTAACTTTTATAGCACAACATAGTGTAAGAGAAGGGAAACGTTTCATAAAATGTCTCATAGCCTCTTACTCATAATTATGGTGCACAACACAATGATGAATAAGACTCTAATCGATGCGGTATGTTGGATGTTGAGGACTATTAACAACCTAGTGTACTAATACCAAGATAGTCACGACCCAAGCCTAGTGCCTAGATATGACAGGTCCATGGGAAACTCAAAGGGACTACAAGCAATCCTCTTAACATATCATTACACATCCTTGGTTGCGGAAGCAGTAAAATACAATAAGAGTATGAAAATAGGAATAAATGGGACTAAGGGAGAACTTTCATATCATAAACATCAAGAGTCAATGGAGAGTCAAAGCTCATGGTATTATACATAACATGTCCAATAACACCTCTAACCATAGAACTTAGTGGGTACCATAATAAGCAATAGGGCTCACCCTCATAGTCAAAATATACAATAAAGAAAGAGAGTCATAATACATAACATAGGAACATAAATGTTGTCCCCGTAATGGAAGACTCACCTACTACCTTGAGAGAGAGATCGTACTAGCCACGTGGGACTCCAGTTCCTACATGATAATATCATGTAGGCACAGAGTATGTATTAATATGTTTGAATGTACTAAATATGCAGGATGCAGTGCAATAAGAGATAGGCATCATAATCAAAATGCATAATAGTAAGCAATGGATAACATAATAACAATATGACATGTATGATCAATGCTCAAGTAAAACATGCTTACATGGAATATAATACATTTTTAAGAAGAGACCATCAATATAGAACCTGTAGGTTAACAAGGTATAAACCCTTTTGGTTGGTTGGTGGATCGTCACACCTTACCACCTATGGTGATTGAGGAACTAATCCCTCCACCCGATTACCAAGGTACGAACCCCTTGATTGGTTGGTGGATAGTTGTACCCTACCACCCCTAGTGATTGAGGTACTAACCCCTCAACCCGGTTATCAAAGCACAACCCCTTGATTAGTATCAAGGTACCAACTTCTCGACATGGTCACCCGGGCTCTTCCCCCCGAGTAAGGCATGGTCACTTTCTAACACAATATAGGAGAATATCATATTATATTCCTTTCATCACAATAAAGTCATTTAACTCATAAGACATGCCCTAGACCTTCAATTCCTCAATATACATTAACCGGACATTTTATCAAACACTTGGCAGGTGTGTACTGCTAGTGTAAAACCATGCAGTTTGAGAAAGGAATCATGCTATACAATTTAGTGTAAAACCATCAATAAATTCTTGGGAACACCCTCAAGCAATATACATCAAAATCCTTCATCAAATCTCATAATAGATCTTAGATTCATAGCTCAAAATATGCTAAAACAATTATAATTCCATGAAACTTCAACATAGTGTGTAGTGAAATTCATAATAAGTAAGACGCATGAGTAAATCAACTTTGAATCATGCAATTTTAGGTAAAAGAATGCTTGGCATCACGAGTGAAAGTAACCCACAGACCATGACTTTGAAGAATCCTTGAAGAAGATTGGGAATGGTGACTTGAAGGTTGAAAGAAAACCTCATGATCCGGATGAGTTTTGGGACTTGAAATTTGGAGTGAAATATTTGTCTAGGTGTTTGAGTAAGTATTGGGGAATATCTTGAATAATATGAGGGTGAAATAAGTCTAGGTATAGGTATTTTTACGCATGGGAACACTTAGAGCAAGACCCAAAAGTGTTGGACCAAGATAGAAAAATAGTGCACAAAAATACACAGTAGCGCGCCCTTGGCGCGATGCGCCAAGGGCGCGGATGCACACTGGAAATGGCATGTTTTTTATTTTCAAATTTTTCTATAGATTCTCTTAAAGTGGGATTACACCTATTTCCCAATCAACTTGACCCTCTAAATATGAATAAGAAGTCAGATTTTCGATATCATGCACGAATTTTGAGATATATAAAAATTACGATTTTGGGCACTTCTAAGGCATATTTTCGGGCAGTTTTTGGGGTCGTTTCAATCCTTTACCTATAACAACTAGATGGTACCATGATAGGACATGGATACTGTCATGACCCAGGCCTAGGTCCTAGATATGACTGATGAATGGGGAACCCGATGGAACCCCAAACTAGCCTCATACTATATCATTACACATCCTTGGTCGCGGAATAATTAAATAACATTTGAAGAATGGAAATAAAGGAAAATGGGACTAAGGGGGAACTTGTCATAACATAGAGTGAAGAGATAATAGAATCAACTCATGACATAAATATATAGCTTTGTCTAACAACACCTCTACTACATAGATAATGGCGGGGGCCATGACAAACAACCGGGCTTACGCTCATAGTCATAAGTAAATGATAAAGTGAAGAGAATCTTAATACATAGTGTAAGAGAACAGTCCTTATCTCATGGATGGACGACTTACCAAAGGCTAACTTGAACAATCCATCTAGCCACAAGAAGACTCAATAGGAGATCGGGTCCCTACATGGTGATATCATATACGCAAAAGTATGCATTAGTATGTTTGGATGTACTAAGTATGTGGAATGCAATGCAACAATAGATAAGCATCATAATCCAAAATGCATAACATAGCAATATGACATGTATGATCAATGCATAAGTACAACATGCTTAAGTAAATCACACTCATATAAGATATCATCTATAAAGAAGATACCAAGCTAACTATCCAACCTTTGTGGGTTGATGATGTTCACACCCCAATCATCCTAGATGGTGAGGTATAAACACCTCACATGGTTGATGTTGGTCACATCCAAATCATCCTAGGTAGTGAAGTATAACCCCTCACATGGTTGATTAGTACAAACCCCAAACTCAGTTGATGAGGACTCACTAATGGATAACTTAAACAATCCATCTAGCCACAAGAAGACTCAATAGGAGCTTCGGTCCTACATGGTGATATCATGTAGGAAAGGGTATGCATTAGTACGTTTAAATGTACTAAGTATGTGGGATGTACTGCAATAATAGATAGGCATCATTATCCAAAATGTATAGCGATAGGCAATAGGAATAATATAGCAATATGACATGTATGATCAATACATAGGCAAAACATGCTTAAGTAAATCGTACTCATATAAGAAATTATATGTAAAGAAAAGACCAAGCTAGCTTTCCAACCTTGGTTGGTTGATGATGGTCACGCCCCAATCATCCTAGGTGGTGAATTACTAACCCCTCACATGGTTGATGATGGTCACATCCCAATCATCCTAGGTGGTAAAGTATAAACCCCTCACTTGGTTGATGAGTACAAACCCCAAACTCGGTTGATGATGGTCACACCCCAATCATCCTAGGTGGTGAAGTACTAACCCCTCACATGGTGGATGAGTACAAACCCCTAACTCGGTTAATGATCTTCATACCACAATTATCCTAGATGGTGAAGTACTAACCCCTCACATGGTTGATCATTACAAAAAAAACCCCAACTCAGTTCATGATGGTCACACCCCAATCATCCTCGGTGGTGCAGTACTAACCCCTCACATGGTTGATGAGTACAAACCCTCACCTCGGTTGAGTATGGTCTAATGCAACACTTTATATAGAATTTATCATGTACATAAGCTCATTTCATCATTGTATCATCATTCATATCATATCTCACGCTTCGGACCTTCAATTCCTCAAGAAACCATAACCGGACATTTTATCAAACACTTGGTGGGTGTACAATAAGGGTATAAGACCATGCAATTTAGAGATGAAATCATGCAGAAAAATCAGTGGTAATACCTTTAATCAACACCTTACAATACCTCCAAGACATTCACATCAAAACCCCTTATTAATTCCAACATTAAATCCAAGATTGGAACCTCAAAACATGCTAACAACCATACTTTCATGAACAAAAATCATTGTGTAGTAAATTTCTCAATATACTAGACCCACATGTAATATCAACTTTAAATCATCCAATATTAAATAAAAAAGGGTTTTGGCTTCATGGGTGGAAGGACCCAATGGTTCAACACCACATACATTAGCTTTGGTGAGGTTCTTGAAGAAGTCTTTAATGGAGACTTGAAATTTGAGTGAAATCCTTAAAATTGGTCTTGAGTTTGGGACTTGAATTTTGGGTGAAATATGAGTCTAAATGTTTGACTGTGTTCTGGGGAATATTTAGGATGATATTAGGGTAAAATAAGGCTAAGTATATGTATTTTCAAGGGTGGGACCCTTAGGCCCAAGACTTAAAAGTTTTGGACTGAAGTCAAGAGAAAATAAGATCAAAACGGACTACTCACTGGAAATTGCATTTTCTAAACGGGCGAGTTTTACGAAAATAGGCATAAATCTTTCATATGAACTCGGAATGAAGTAAAATGAAGTGTGTTGGAAAGCTAATTCAAAGGGCTTCCAGTTGGTAGATCGTGCACCACCCATTTGTTTGTGTACTAAGAGATTTGCCCCTTCAAAGTGGACCCTTCTAAATAGTGTATTTTGTGATTTTTTAATTTTGATACGGTTGCTCTAAAATTCGGGTTAGACCTATTTCCCACTCAATTTGACCACCTAAACAAGAATATGAAGTCGGATTTTCAAAATAACAAATGGATTTTTTGATATATGGAAAACAAGATTCCGGGCACTTTCAAAACACATTTTCGAGCACATTTCGGGTTGTTTCAATATCTCCCCCTTGGGAACATTCGTCCCTGAATGTAGAAGAGACCTATAAGACAAGAGTATTCATGAAGAAATAAGCTCCAATATGAACGCAACATTACATTTAAAACATCATTTTCAAAATCTTAACATAAGTATAAAATCATCATAAACTTACCAACTTAAACATGAATGCATATGAATGATATAGGGGCTGAAATACAAGACTTAAAATCATAAAAGGACTTAAATGTTATCATAAGCCTGAATAGAATGAAAGAGATACGGATATTGCTCCTCCATGCCCGCTCCGGCTCCCCGAGAGACACATACTAATAGACGTCTCTTTCCAAAGGGCCTTGAAGAACAGTACATCATTATCAATCCACTTCTCCACTCATCCATCCAACACCTCCACCAGGACCTTCTCTTAAGTCAAATTAGCCTCTTTAACACCCATAACCTCAAAGTTTTCTATAAACTAAAGTCACCAACACATCATATCCACCTAGAAGCATGACAAATCGGATTAACCATATCTACACCCAAAGGCAATCCCCAAACTTAAGCAACTTTACCAACCTCCCTCTACACTATATAAGGACTCAGAATCCTCAACTCAATTTCCAATCTTAAATACACCTAACCCACCTGGTACCATAACCACCATCTCCCCCATGGGAGACAACCTCCACTCTATCATCTTCTCACCCAAGACTTTCAACTCTAATAAGATGGACCCAAGGCCTTGCCTAATCTAGTCCTCTTATCCTAAGAAGAACTGGAACCATCAAGAACCCTATACTACTATTCTCAACTTCCTTCAACCTAACTCCTTATCTAACCGAACGATGGACTTTACTAGTCTCCTCCTTGCCACCATCAACAACACATGCTAGGATACCTAAAGTACCAACCACAACACTACCCTTGCCGAAAAGAAAACTAATGCACACTCACATCATAATTCTTAAAGACTTCTAACCATCTTCTTGCTACCCACAATGCACACTTACCACATTTAGCAAACAACCTCTCATCCTCCAATACTTCCAACACTACCCTAAATGATTCACAAGCTCTAAACAAATCAATACTTCGTTACTAGAAATCACCATAAACATGGCAAGGTAGGGTTTTAAGACCCTATTCAAGAAATCCACAATCATTACCAGTTCATAAGTCAAGCAAGCAACTCCATCTATACTAATAATGCTCACTCCTAATCCGAAAAGACACCTACGGATATCACCTACCTTCATCCTCACTTGGGGACAAAACCCAAACTAAAGACCAATCTTAGAGAAGTGACTAATTCGTCGTAGTTGACTAAATATATCGCCCATACTTACCCATCATATTACAACCTTATGGGTTCTACACTCATTTAAAACATGCCATGCAAGTAGCTCAAACTACCCCAAGACCCTCAACACAACAAGCTAAGTTGTCATCCCACGAAAATACTTATAATATGCATGTACATACTCTCAAAGAGGCAATAGTCATTTTCCAAATCTTTCAATGCATAATTGGGCTTAAAAGTCAAATACCATTCATAATATTTCATACTTAGGCTCAAATGCCAAAATCATCATTTCATAGTTGTAATACACATGCATAAGAATGACCCATTCATATACAAAATGGTGCAAGCACCCAAAATGCTGAAAGAGCCAAAATCAAAGATATACATGTGATCATAATATTTTCATAACCAACCGTTTTTCAAAATCATACCATAAAATGAAATTGGGCTTACCCATAACATAACTTTTCGAAATAATCCATGTACATGAATGCATATGCTATGAACAATAAGGAAATGACATGAGTAATTAAGACTCCATTTAAAATTATCATTTATAGTATGAAGTTGAAGCGGAAGCATAATTAATTTTATATTTAAATTCATAGTGTAATCTCTCATGCATAAATGATTTCAAAAGGGGAACATGCATACTTATAACGTCCATAAACTCAAGGTAAATCCTCCTGTAACGGTTTAAATCACCTTAAAATCATCGAATAAACACTACACATGCATCAATAGAATTTTAGGAATAATAATATTCAAATCCCAAATTAAAATAAGTAAAATCCATGTAGGTTTTCTTGAAAAAATTTTTTGGGTCTCCTCTATTGGTAAGGATCAAGGATCAATCCACATACACATGAATCCTACTAGCACCAAGAAATAATACAAGAAATAGCAACTCCTGGATCTATTAAATCACCCTACTCACAACCTCCGGCAATAGCCCATGAAACCCAAGAGACTCCTAATGTTCGGTAAGTCAAAGGTCTAGGCTAATCTCTAATCACCTTCATCTTTCTAAGGTCCACGTTAATACCATCACTCGGCACCACAAAACCTAGGAGGCAACCTCTAACCACCAAAATTCCCATCTTACCTACTAGCACCCAATCTTCTTCCCTAAACTTATAGTACTACTCTCAAATGATTCACATGCACTACCTCATTAGGGAATGAACCACATTATCATCAGCAAAACCACCATAAACCTATTAGAGTAGGGACTAAAGATCTTACTCATGAGACTTATAGACATAATTGGCGTACTGGTCAAACCAAAAGACACTACCCCAAATTTAAAATATCAGAAAGGGTCATTCAAGGCCTCATCTACCACCAACAACAATTCTATAAAAAAAACAACTTAGGTTTAACACCTCTAATTCTCACAAGATGATAAATGCAACCCCTTAAAGACTAATTGTACCTTAAGAAATGAAATGGATCTACCTCCCTTGCTATCGCATAACAACCTCCCCCTCAAAGTCGGGCTCATTATGAATTCAGGATCTAACTCTATGAGTCCTACCATCCATGAAGATACAACATGCATACAACCATTCTATCCCTAGTATGACATCAAAATCCACTACGCCAACTCTAGCAAGCCACAAAGCAAGACCTAATGCAATACAAATCCAGATCAATACCTATGAACTTTCTAGCAATAATATACCCAACCAAAAGATAAACACCAATGGTTCACATCACCAACTCGGGGCACAAAAGAAGCCCCACCATTAACTGAAAGAAGAGAGAGAAATAGTGAAACTCAGATCCATCAAAATCAAAAACTTCTACTTGCCTTCCTTCACCTTCCTCCTTGAAGCGGCATGATCTACTAAAAGAGCAAAGAACATTTGTTAGAGGGGAAAGCCCTATCTTACTTCCAAAGCATGGCATAGACCATTAAGAAGGGAAACATTTCCCAAAACGTCCTACAACATCCTACTCATAGTTGTGGTGCACAACACAACCATGAATAATATTCTAACCGATGCAGTGTGTTGGACTCTAAGGATCTAATAACCTAATGCTCTGATACCATCTTTGTCACGACCTAAGCCTAGGGCCTAAACGTGACCACAAATGGGGAACACAAAGGAACCCCAAACAAGCCTCATACTATATTATTAGACATCCTTGGTTACGGAACAATTAAATGACATTGAAGAATGAAAATAAAGGATAAGGGGACTAAGGGAGAACTTGTCATAACATAGAGTTAAGAGATACTAGAATCAACACATGGAATAAATACATAACTTTGTCCAACAACACCTCTACTACATAGATAATGGCGGGGGCCAAGGCAAACAACCAGGCTCATTCTCATAGTCATAAGTAAATGATAAAATAAAGAGAATCTTGATATATAGTGTGAGAGAATAATCCTTGTCCCCAGAATGGAGGACTCGCTAATGGATAACCTAAATAATCCATCTAGCCACAAGAAGACTCAACAAGAGCTCCGGTCCTACATGGTGATATCATGTAGGAAAGAGTATGCATTAGTACGTTTGAATGTACTAAGTATGTGGGATGCACTACAATAATAGATAGACATCATTACCCAAAATGTATAGTGATAGGCAATAGGAATAATATAGCAATATGACATGTATGATCAATGCATAAGCAAAACATGCTTAAGTAAATCATACTCATATAAGAAATTATATGTAAAGAAAAGACCAAGCTAGCTTTCCAACCTTGGTTGGTTGATGATGGTCACACCCTAATCATCCTAGGCAGTGAATTACTAACCCTTCACATGGTTGATGATGGTCACATCCCAATTATCCGATGTGGTAAAGTATAAACCCCTCACAAGGTTGATGAGTACAAACCCCAAACTCGATTGATGATGGTCACACCCCAATCATCCTAGGTGGTGAAATACTAACCCCTCACATGGTTGATGAGTGGATGAGTACAAACCCCTAACTCAGTTAATGATGGCCATACCCCAATCATCCTAGGTGGTGAAGTACTAACCCCTCACATGGTTGATGAGTACAAACTCACAACTCTGTTCATGATGGTCATACCCCAATTATCCTTGGTGGTGCAGTACTAACCCCTCACAAGATTGATGAGTACAAACCCTCACCTTGGTTGAGTATGGTCTAATGCAACACTTTATATTGAATTTATAAATGTACATAAGCTCATTTCATAATTATATCGTTATTCATATCATATCTCATGCTTTGGACCTTTAATTCCTCAAGAAACCCTAACTGGACATTTTATTAAACACTTGGCGAGTGTACAATGGGGGTATAAGACCATGCAATTTAGATACGAAATCATACAGGAAAATCAGTGGTAAAACCTTCAATCAACACCTTGCAACCCCCCTCCCCCCAAGACATTTACATCAAAACCCCTCATCAATTCCAACACTAGATCCAAGATTTGAAGCTCAAAACATGCTAAAACAACCATACATTCATGAACTAAAATCATTGTGCAGTAAATTTCTCAATACACAAGACCACATGTAATATAAACTTTAAATCATGCAATATTAAGTAGAAGAGGGTTTAGGCACCATGGATGGAAGGACCCAATGGTTCAACACTACATACCTTAACTTTGGAGAGGTTTTTGAAGAAGACTTTAATGTAGACTTGAAGCTTGAGTGAAATCTTTGAAGAAATCCTTAAGGTTAGTCTTGAGTTTGGTACTTGAATTTAGGGTGAAATGTGAGTCTAAATGTTTGAGTGAGTTTTGGGGAATGTTTAGGATGATATGAGAGTGAAATAAGGCTAAGTATATATATTTACAAGTGTGGGACCCTTAGGCCCAAGACTTAAAATTTTTGGACCGAAGTCAAGAGAAAATAAGACCAAAACGGACTGCTCACTGGAAATTGCATTTTCTGCATGGGCGAGTTTTATGAAAATGGGCATAAATCCTTCATCCGAACTCAGAATGTGGTGAAATGAAGTGCGTTGGAAAGATAATTCAAATAGCTTTCAGTTACTTTCATGGGCCACCCAGTTCTTTGTGTGCTAAGAGATATGCCCCTTCAAAGTGGACCCTCCTAAATAGCGTATTTTGTGATTTTTGAATTTTGATACAGTTTCTCTAGAATTCGGATTAGACCCAGTTGCCACTCAATTTGACCCTCTAAAAAAGAATATGAAGTCATATTTTCAAAATAACAAATGAATTTTTAGATATATGGAAAACAAGATTCCGGGCACTTTCGAGGCACGTTTTTAGGTACCTTTTTTGGGGGGTCATTTCAGCTACCCAACTCAAAGAGAATAGAATACGTAGTAAAAGAAAAGGGATCCTCTGAAAGTAAGGAGGGATCACCATCTCTAGAACTTAGGAAGTCTGAACTTCAACAGTGAGTCTGCTGAAGTCCTCTATCACATGTATCTGCATCATGAAATGATGCAGCGCCGTGTGGCATCACTATGTGGAATCTATTGTATGTAAATAGCTCAATTAATACATATGGCTGATACTCAATCAAATGACTCGACTCGAAACTCAACTCCTCATCTCATAACTCAACTCAAATAAACCATGCAAGTTTAAACTTTAAAATCATGCTTTAGAAATAGACTCAGTGTTTAATGCAACTCAGTTTGAAAATCATGATATGCTTAAATCAAGTGTTGCTTGAAAGTTTCTCTAACTGATATAACTCTCCATACCATGAGCTTTTGGTGATGCATAATGAAAAGACATCATTGCCAAGCCCGCCCTAAACTTGCAACGGTAAAGGGCATCAACCTCTACCTCTCTCGGTTGGATCCTAAGAGAGTGTCCCTCTATGGGGACATGGGCTACCAGAATAAAACTGTGCGACCGTCCTACACTGTCTACGTAGTTTTGGGGTAGTTCTCAGTCACCCAACTCGGTGCTCAGTACTCCTTCCAAGCCTAAAATGTGTTCATAGAAATTTGCTAAAACTCATCTCTTTAACTCATCTCAGACAAGACAACTCAGTTCTTAACAACTCAACTCAATTACCCAACAACTCAATAACTTGGGATCGTCGTCCATGCAATGCAACTCAAGACTCTAGCACACATCATTCAAGACTCTCACTGATTACGGTCAAGTACATCATACTATTCAGGGTCAACACATAAGACATAATGGACATTCATTATACGTATATATGAAACAATAAAACATACTTTTTAGGTTCACATTACTTAGTTTGGAAGGTTAGATTCAAAATTTCTAGTTAGTGAATAAGCAGCGAAAATATTAAGTTTAGTGATAGGGTATCAAGCATGCGAAAAACATTCATAATTCATGATAATAGCAACGCAACTCATAATTTAACTCAAATGTATTCAAGAAGCTCAGTCATGTGCAAGAATTCAAGACTGAAGAATCATAAGTTTTTTAGAGAATAAAATTAATACTCAAAATCTCGACTCAAGTTAATGAAGGGGCACATGGATGAACTTAGTCCAAAATTTATATAGCCTTATATACCTAGAGAGTTGGTATTACCATCGGAATTTGACGAATACTTGCTTTCTTTGAGAAACTTCTCGATCTTGGTAGTTCATTTAAAGTGACCGAACTTGGAATGACATTAGTTGAAGGAGTTCTCTTTGATTTTTGAATTCTTGACTTAGAATCTTTGGAGTTTTTTATGAAGAATCCTAATTCTTCAAGAAGAAGAATCAAGAAATTCTTTCTTGGATTTCTTGAATTCGTTTTCTTAAAACCTAAGATACGATTTTAGATTCTATTAGAGATTCATGAATAGGATGAAGAAATTTGGGTTGAACAGATTGAAATTTATTAAGAATAACTCATCTTGAGGATGAACCTCGAAAGCTAATCCTAACTTGATGACTTTCTTGATGATTCTTGACCGTTAATATTTAGGAGTAAAGGAGAGGTTTTTTAATTATAAAAACTAATATTTTATGCGTTTCGGGACCTTAAATTCACCCCTAAAGGTTTTAGGGTAAAAGCACCCTCAAAATAAAAAGATAACAACGTCACTAGCTTATCCATTAAGGGTCCGCCTTAGGTCAGCAACGCGGAGCGGTCGTGGACTTTCAGACAGCTCTGCACATCTTTACTAAAACGGTCATAACTTTCTACTTCGATCATTGATTAAGGCGAAATTAGATGTGTTGGAAAGATAATTTAAAAATCTTCGATTTGATATACTAGGGTCACCTAACTCATTGTACTTTAGGAGACATGGTCATTTGAAGTTAACCATTCTATCTACTCATACGAAAACTTGGTTGGTAGAGATTTTTTGGACTTGGCTTGATGTAAAAGATCCCTTATACTCATTTATTAAATTTAGGAGGGGTTGAGGAATGAACAAAAGGCCCTTCCCATAAAAATAAATAAGATTTCACACCATGACACCATGCCGGCGTCGCGCCTAGGACGCGGACATGTGTATTTTCGCGAATTTTCTCAAGACATGTTCTTTTCAATTTACTTCAAGAAATTTTTAAAAAAAATTAAGTGCAATGTGTGCCTGGGGAATGCATCAACACTTTTTTCGTTTTAATTACAAAAATTTATCTTTTGTCTCTATCACTCTAAAATCTGACTGAGGCCATTTTCCCAGTCAATTTTTCGTGCTGACTGCAAATCTGGTCTCGAATTGGCAAATAGAGCATCAGAAGACATGTTATATACATGTCACTCCTCTAGGAGTATTTTGGTAATTGTACTAAGTGTTACAATTGTAACTAAATAAATATTTCTTCGATTATCGAAACTTTGGACAATAATTAACTTAGTAATTATAATTATTTTCGTGACGATATATTATAAACATGAGAGAAGAAGAATATCGTAACGAAAAGAGGAAATAAAAAACAAGTTTTATAGCAAAGAGTGGATGTCAATAATTTATTTTTAAAAAATTGCATTAAAAGCTATTATTTTCTTATTTTTAAATACTTTTTATGACCAAAACATTAATTAATATGGGTATCTGATAAAGTAGTTATGTTAGTCAATATTTTAATAAATGTAAAATTTTTAAAGTGGCCAAGCAAAAGTGAACGCGAGAGTAATACATATAATTTTTTATTGTTCAAATTCCTTAATTAGCAAATTAATTAAATAATACAATTTATCAATTGACAAATATTGATAACAGTAAGCATATTGATAAATTTTACTTTTTTAGTTCCTTGATTCAATGGCAAAATGCACTTTTATTTTAATGTATAATTAATTTTTGATTTAAAAGTCATAAGATATTTATGTATATTTAGTAATTTATCTCTATTATTTTATTTTAAAATAAATTCTTACTTTTTTAGATACTTCTAAGCACTAACTTTTAAAAAAAGTGTTTATAATTTTTTAAATAATTGTATATACATTGTGTATATGACTTTTAATTATTCCTTATAAATAATTATAGCAATTTCACATATCTAGTTTTGATAAATAAATTAATGATACTCCATAATGATCTTAACAATAATAATGAAGACCCTTATAGTTGCACAATTATAAAGAAATGATTGCATCAGTAAATTTAAAAATATATTAAAATAAACAAAAACCAGATATATCTCTTAACTTTGTCATTTAAAGCTAATATATATCTCCATATGAAAGTAATTTATATATACTCCACTGTTATAAAGTGGCTCATATATATCTATACTGGTACAAATGTCATGGTTCAGGAGGGTACCCTAGAGAGGTCGGCACCTAGAGACTATTGCTAGTCCCCAAGCAAATCACTTGGCCTCATCATAATCATTCAATCAATAAACTCTACTAATCAACGGAAGATAAAAGAAAAGTAAATGGGCACATCTCATCATCTAGCCTCAAAGTAATATTATAAATAAAAAGGCAAGTTGAAAGAGCTAGCTCAAAAACTTAACAATCAACATCCGACTCTAGTCTATGAAGCCTCTATCACTATCAAGTGTTATTAATGATAGAACCATGACGACCTCAATCAAAATAAAGCTAATCATGTCTAACTCTAAAGCAAGATGATATAAGTATAATGGATCCTCCGAAGTATGGGAGGCTCACCAATTAGCTGACTGCTTAGATCCTCAAAGATTCGCCTATTGATGATCTCTAATCCAGTATCTGCATCATAAAATAATGTAGCACTGAGTGAAGTTAGTACGTGGAATGTATGGTATATAAAATAGTTGAATGAAATAGATATAGGTAGAATAATATGGAACAACATCAACTCAAAATAGTAACCAATCAACATGTCAAGTGTCTATCTGAAGTAAGAATAAAGAGCAGACAACTGAGTTATCAAACCAATCGAACCTCATGAATCAAATCAACTCATCTTAAGGAACACAACTCAACTCATCTCATCTCAAAACAACTCAGAGTACACAATATGGAATATTTCTAGGAGTTTCTCTTATCCGACAATAATTATGAGCCAGTGATTGTACAACAAGCCACCATTGTTGTGATAACTGTTCTGTACTTTCTAGGTAGGGAACGAATTGAATACATTAGGAACCCCAGAAAATCAAACAAGTCCTCTATTGTTTCATGGAGTCTATCAAGAGGGAACCTCAATGTGATGGTTCTTATCCTCACCTACGCTTGGCAACATAGTTTGAAGAGTGCGAGTTAGATTAACTCTTACTCTTTCGGTGTTTGATACTCCTCATAAGACTCTATACTCATAAGACAATTAATCCAATCAAATCATCTCAATCAACTCATCCTAATCAGCCTCATGGTGGTACTCATCATTCAATCAGTCTCATAGAGTCTCTCATCATCTCATCAATCAACATCTCAATCAATAGCTCAAGGCTTAGATCAATTATTAGGGAACAGTTGAATAAACAATCATTAGAGTTCATTTGGGAATATTCATAGAGCATCAACAACTATCAACCTATCGTCATTCTCAATCAAGGCTCTAGACTCCATCCCTATGTTCATTCATGCATGCTTTCAAAATTTAACATATAAGGTTTTTTTAACATCTCACGAAAAGTATTCAATTCAAGAAAACATGTTTATGATGATCATCAACGTAAAAAAATACATGTCATAAATATAATTTTCAAGAAAATAATCAAGAATAATGTATGTAGACTCATGAACTTTCAACTCTTTTATAAAACCATCTATGGGAGACATGAGAGAACAATCTCATGCTTTTAGTTTAGGCTTACACACCTGGGATGAAGCTATCTGTAACACCCAATAAAATTATTGAAATATCCTTAGTACAGAGATGTTTGCCTTACGCATGTTCATATCATCATTTTGTGAATTTGAGACCAGATATGCAATCATCATGGAATATTAAGTGAGGGATGATCTTATTCAGATTTTAGAGCAATCGCATCAAAAAATTATTTTTTGATCCGAAATGAAAAATAGTGTTGATGTGTGCCAAGGCGCGATGCATCTGGGATGTGGACCAACACTTATTTTTTTTATTTTTTTGATGGAAATTGAAAACTCATTCAGAAAAAATTATGAAAAAATACATATGTTCGTGCCCAATCCGCGTACAGACTGGACATTTTTGAAGTAAATTTTTTCTTTTTAATTTTAGGAGCATTTCGGTCAATTCTCAACCCTCCTAAACGCAAAACACGATCAAATTAGGTCATTTTTATGTGTAAATAGGGTCTAAAACCCAATTCTATGTCCTTTTTAAACACATGAAAGATTAGGGCTTGAGAGAGGAGGAGAGAGGAGAAAAGAGAAGCATAGATTGAAGAATTCAAGGAAATTCTTGACGATTGATCCCAGGTATGTAAGGATAAACTAAAACATGAGATTGTTCTCTCATGTTCCCCATAGATGGTCTTAGATGATTGTTGATTGTTTATGAGTATACATACATGATTCTTGATGGGTTTTCTTGAAAATTATATTAATTACATGTATTTTCTTATGTTGATGATCATCATGAACTTAAGTTATTGAATTGAATATTTTTCATGAGATATTATATAATCCTATATGTTAATTATTAAAAGCATACATGAAAAAAGATAGGAATTGAGTGTAGAGCCTTGATTGAGAATATTGACAGAGATTATAATTGTGAATGTGAGAATGATGATGGATTGGTAGTAATTGATGGTCCATGAGTCTTTCCGAATGAACTCAAATAATTTGTCTATTTGATTGTGCCTTAATGATTATTCTAAGACTTGCGCTAATGATTGAGATATTAATGGATGAGATGATTAGAGTCTCTAAGAGGCCGGTTGAATGATAGTGCCTCTACTATGAGCCTTATTTGAGATGAGACGATTGAAATAATTTAATTGGTTTGATTAGAAGGATTGTTTAATGACATTGAGTCATGGAGGAGTATCAATCACCGAAAGAGTAAGAGTTAATCCAACGCGCACTCGTCAAACTGCGTAGCCAAGTGTAGGTGAGGATAAGGACCACCACATCACGTTATGATGAGGTTCTCTCTGATTAGAAGTCCCTGAAATCAATAGAGGACTTATAGATGATTGTCTCCATTTGGACTTGTCCATTATAGTTTTGATTCGTTCCCTACCTAGAAAGTACGGTATGGTTGTGGCAACATCAGCAAGATTGTTGTACAAGAATTAGCTCATAAGTGATTATTGTCGGATAAGAGAAACTCCTAGAAAGTTCCCAAACTGAGTACTTCGAGTTTAGATAAGATGAGTGATATGAGTCCCTTTGAGATGAGTCTGATTTGATGGATGAGGTTTGATGGCTTAATGGGTCACTTGTCTACTCTTTATTCATGCTTTAGATAGACATTTGACATGTTGGTTGATTTCTTTATTGAGTTGATTATTGTTTAATATCATTCTACCTGTATTGGTTTCATTCAGCTATTTTACATACCATATATTCCACGTACTGGACACCACTTGGCACTGGATCAACTTATGATGCAAATACAGGGATTGGAGATCATCAACACGCGCATCGTTGAGGATCTTGGACGTTCAGCTGATTGGTGAGCCTCGCTACTTCGGAGGATTCATATGTTATTTTCATTTTGCTTTAGAGTTAGACATTTATTATTTTTATTTTGATTGAGGTAGCCATGAGTTTGTCATTGGCACCACTTGATAGTGACAGAGGCTTCATAAACTAGAGCTTAATGTTGATTGTTAAGATTGTGAGCTAGTTCTCTCTAATAGTCTTTCATTTATACTATTATTTTAGATTAGATATATATGCCCATTTACATTTTGTATGTCTTCCATTGACTAGTAGAATGTGTGAATGAATGAATGTGATGAGGCCAGGTTGTTTGCTTAGGGACTAGCAATAGTCTCTGGGTGCCGACCACGTCTCCTATTGCATGAAAAACTTAGTATTAGAGCCTGAGTTTAAGTGTCCTAGGGAGTCTATGAAGCCTTATCTAGTAGAGTCTTATTTATGGGTGTGTTGTTGACCACAGTTGATAAAAAGGAGGCTAGAGGACATTAGGAATTGTTTCCATTCATTCATGTTCTAAATCATTCTATAGAGTTATACTATGAAAGTTCTCTTCTAATTTGTGCTTTGCATGTTGCAGAATTGCGATCATACCTCCCGAAAGAGCTGTTAGAGGCAAAGTACATCCCACCAGACAACTTGTTAACCTACTTAAGCCTCAAGGACTTGAGGAGCTCATTTAACTAGTTGTCCCTGTTGTGCGACCCCCGCAAGATGAGATCTCCATTGCTCAGCTTTGCCCAGCTATTCAAACTCTATCCTAGGCTGTCACAGCACCCCCAGCAACACAAGGAGCGAGTCGAAAGGATGCCTATAACACTTCTAGAGTATGGGAATTCTTGAGGATGAATTCGCCTAAGTTCAAAAGGTTTGCATCCATTAAGAATCCTAAGAACTATGTAGAGGAGCTTCAATAAGTATTCCAAGTAATGCATGTGGCTGATGCTGCCGGAGTGGAACTAACTGCTATCAACTAGGTGTGGCTAGATTGTGGTTTGACTAGTGCAAGAAAGGTAGAGGAGAGGATGCCCCTATGCTAACTTAGGCTATGTTCAAGGAAGCTTTCTTGGGTGCTTCTTCCCAAGGAAGAGAAGAGAGTCAAAGGTAAGAGAGTTCTTGAACTTTAAACATGGCTTTATGACTGTTCAGGAGTATATGATAAAGTTTACAAAATTGTCTCGCTATGCTCCAGACATGGTTGTTGATATGAGGGGGAGGATGGGAATATATGTTGATGGGTTGAATAGAGGGTCGATAAGGGATGGGGGGAGCAATGTTCCCGAGTGACATAGATATTGGGAGATTGATGACCTTTGGGCAACAAGCTGATGAGGAGAGGCAACATGGTAAAGAGGAGTTTGGAAATAAAAAAGCAAAAAACATCCATCCATGAGGTTGGAAAGAAGGGAATGGAAACCTATTCTAGTGCCATCATCTGCTAATGCACCAACACCTAGAGTCAGAAATGATCAGAGGTCCCAGAGTATTGGAGCCCATAGATCTCAATTACAAGCCATTCTAGCTCAAGGTTCACTTGGAAAGCCAACATGTGGTATGGTAAATTGCACTAGGACAGATGTCGTAAGGGGAGTGATGTATGCTACAAGTGTGGCCAAGCGGGTCATTATCAGAGAGATTGTCTAAAGTAGGCTGATCGGGCTCAATCTTTTGTACTGGCCCCACCAGCGAAAGGAAATCAGAAAGGTACTACATCAGGAGCAAACGAGGCTACAAACCATTTATATGCCATGAGTAGTCGACATGATCAGAAGAACTCCCCAGATGTTGTGATAGGTATGATTCAAGTCTTTTCTAATGATTGTTATGTGTTGATAGATCCTAGTGCCACATTATCTTTTGTAACTCCTATAGATCCCCTGAGAGCCTTCTTGAACTCTTTGATTATTCTACTAAATGGGCGAATCTATTCGGCCTGAGAGAGTCTATAGAGCTTGTGTAATGCCCATACATCATAGGGATACTATTATTGATCTGATTGAGTTAGATATAACTAATTTTGATTTGACCTTTGGCATCGATTGGCTCCACTTGTTACACCTCCGTTAATTGTAGAGCTCGAACTGTTAAGTTCCAATTCCTGAATGAACCGGTTCTAGAGTAGAAGGGTGATTCTGTAGCACCTGAAGGAAATTTTATCTCCTATTTTAGAGCTAGAAAGATGATTTGTAAGGGTTGTATCTACCACCTTTTAAGAGTTAAATCTGATGATGTCGAGACACCTACTCTTGAGTCAGGTCGCGATTGTGAATGAGTTTCTCGAAGTACTCCCTGAGGATCTGCCCGGAGTCCCTCTAGATAGAAATATTGACTTTGGGATTGGTGTTCTTCACGATACCCATCCTATGTCCATTCCTATTTATAGGATGGCTCCTGCTGAATTGAAAGAATTGAAAGAATAATTGAAAGATTTGTTAGAGAAGGGCTTCACAAGGTGGAGTGTTTCTATTTGGGGTGCCCCTATCCTATTTGTGTGAAAGAAAGATGGGCCTCTCAGAATGTGTATTGACTGTAGGCAAATAAACAAGGTCACTATACAAAATAGGTATTCTCTCCCAAGGATAGATGATTTGTTTGGCCAACTTCAAGGTACCTCTTGTTTCTCGAAGATAGACCTCAGATCTAGCTACCATCAGTTGAAAGTGAGCAAACGTGATATTCCAAAGATGGCCTTTAGGACTAGATAAGGCCATTTTGAGTTGATGGTCATGTCCTTTGGGTTAACGAATGCACCTACAACCTTCATGGACTTGATGAATAGAGTGTTCAGATAGTATCTTGATATATTCATGATTATGTTCATTGACGACATTTTGGTGCATTCAAGAAATGAAGAGGAACATGCAAATCACCTCATAATTGTCCTCCAAACACTTAAGGACCATGAGTTGTACGCAAAATTCTCAAAATGTGAATTTTGGCTTAAGTCAGTAGCTTTCCTAGGCCATATTGTCTCTGGAAATGGTATTCTAGTGGATGCTCAGAAGATTGAAGAGGTTACGAACTGGCCCAGACAGGCCTCTCCAACTAGCGTAAGCAGTTCTTGGAGTTGGCAGGCTACTACCGCAGATTTGTTGAGGGATTTTCTTCATTAACTGCACCATTGAATAAGTTGACTCAGAAAAAGTTCAAGTTTCAATGGTCCAACAAATGTGGTAAGAGTTTCCATGAATTGAAGACTAGACTGAATACTGCACCAGTTCTAACCTTGCCTGATGGAACAGAGGACTTTGTGACCTATTGTAATGTTTCGAGAGTTAAATTGGGATGTGTGCTGATGCAGAGAGGGAAAGTGATAGCATATGCTTCCAGCCAACTTAAGATCCATGAGAGAAAATACCCAACCCATAATCTTGAGTTGGCAGCGGTGGTGTTTGCACTTGAAATCTGGCACCACTACTTATATGGAGTGCATGTGAATATGTTCACTAACCACAAGGGCTTGCAGTATGTCTTTAATTAGAAAGAGCTCAACCTGCGAGAGAGAAGATGGTTTCGGTTACTCAAGGATTATGACATGAGCATTCTCTACCATCCAAATAATGCTAACATTGTTGCTAACGCTATTAGCAGGATGCAATGGTTAGCACAACCCATATTGAGGAAGGGAAGAAGGAACTAGATAAGGAAGTGCATCGATTGGCCTGATTGGGAGTTCAACTTTGAAGAGAATGACAAGGGAGGAGTTAATGTTCAGAGTGGGTCAGCTTCATTGTTGGTGGTAGAGGTGAAAGAAAAGAAAGATCGAGATCCTATCATACTTCAATTGAAGGAAGTTGTCCCCAAACAGAATGTAATGGCCTTCTACAAAGGGGGAGATGGGGTGTTGAGATACCATAGTAGATTGTGCATTCTAGATGTTATTCGTATTCCAGATAGAATCATGGTTGAAGCTCATATAACTAGATATTCCATTCATCCTGGCTCTAAGAAGATGTACCATGACTTGAGAGAAGTCTATTGGTGGAGTGGAATGAAGAGAGATATTGCTGAATTTGTTTCGAAGTGGCCGAATTGTCAACAAGTGAAAGTTAAGCATTAAACCCCATGTGGATTAGCTTAGAACTTTGACATTCCGGAATGAAAGTGGGAAATGATCAATATGGACTTCATTACTAGTCTATAAGGTCTCGAAAGCAACATGATTTGATGTGGGTGATTGTGGATAGGATGACCAAATTGGCTCACTTCTTAGCAATTAAGACAACCAACACTATGGAAGAGTATGCCAAGTTGTACATCCAGGAGACTGTGAGGTTTCATGAAGTTCCCTTGTCCATCATCTCGGACAGAGGATCTCAATTCACCTCTCAATTTTGGAGATTGTTCCATAAAGTATTGGGTACGAAAGTAAACTTGAGCACAGCCTTCCATCCACAGATAGATGGTTAGGAAGAGCATACTACTCAGACGTTAATGGATATGTTGAGAGCCTGTGTTCTTGATTTCAAGGGAAATTGGGATGATCACCTACCATTGATTGAATTTTCCTTTAACAATAGTTATCATGAAAGCATTCAGATGGCTCCCTATGAAGCTTTGTATGAGAGGAGATGTAGATCGTCGATTAGGTGGTTTGAGGTTGGAGAAGCAGAGTAGATTGGGCCTTATCTTGTCCATCAATCAATGCAGAAGGTTAAGGTTATTAAACAAAGGTTTACAGCTGCACAGAGTTGCCAGAAATCCTACATCGATGTGCGGAGGAGAGATTTAGAGTTTGAGGTAGATGATTAGGTATATTTGAAGGTATCACCTATGAAAGGAGTAATGAGATTTGAGAAGAACAGCAAATTGATTCCATGCTATATTGGTCCTTATCAGATTGTGAAGAGGGTTAGGAAGGTTGCTTATGATTAGAGTTTCCTTCCGAGTTAGGCGACATCTATCTAGTGTTTCATGTGTCGATGTTGAAGAAATGTTTGGGAGATCTTAACTTAGTGATCTCTATTGAGATCATTGGAGTGAAGGATAGCTTGATGTACGAAGAAATTTTGGTCCAAATCCTTGATCATTAGATTCACAAGTTGAGAACCAAAGAGGTAGCCTTAGTCAAAGTCTTCTGGAGAAATAAATTCATTGAAGAAGCCACATAGGAAGCTGAGGAAGAGATAAAAGCAAAGTATCCACATTTGTTCATGCCAAATGTGGAGAATGCTAAAGGTGAATTCCTTACCCTTTACTAAATTTGTTGTCTTTTCTTGTGTTGATTATCTATTCTTGAGTTCGAATAGAGTTGATTGACGATTGAGATAAAGTCGAGAGATTGATGATAGATGTGAATGGTGAGATGAATTTGAGTCTATTCATGCCTTGATATCGACCTTTACTCATCATTCGAGGATGAATGATCCCAAAGGAGAGATGATGTAACACCTGATAAAATTACTGAAATACCCTTAGAATAAAGATGTGCGCATAACGTATCTTCCCATGCTCCATTTGTGAATACGAGACCAGATATGTAATCTGCATGGAATATTGAGTGAGAAAATGGTCTCATTCGAATTTTAGAGCAACCGGATCGAAAAAATTTTTTTCGATCCGAGACGAAAAATAGTGTTGATGTGTGTATGAGGAATGACACACCTAGGACAAGGACCAACACTTATTTTTTCAGTTCTTTTTTTCCACGGGAATTGAAAACTCATTTGGAAAAAATTACATATGTCCGCACCCAGTAAGTGTTGTGGACTGCGCATTTTTTGAGTGAGCTTTTTCTTTTTAATTTGAGGGGCATTCCGATTAATTCTCAACCCCTTCAAAACTCAAAACACGGTCAAATTAGGTCATTTTGATGCATAAATAGGGTCTAAAACCCCATTTAAGTCCTTTTTTAAAACACTTGAAAAATTAGGGCTCGAAAGAGGAGAAGAGGGAAGCATAAATTGGTGAAGTCAAGGAAATTCTTGACGGTTGATCGGTAAAGCTTCATCCCAAGTATGTAATGCTAACTAACAGCATGAGATTATTCTCTCATGTGCCCCATAGAATACATGATTCTTGATGGGTTTTCTTGAATATTATATTAACTACATGAATATTGCTTATGTTGATGATCATCAGGAACTTAATTTCTTTAATTAAACATCTTTCATGAGATATTGTATAACCCTATATGTTAATTATTAAAAGCATGCATGAAAGAAGATAGGGATTGAGTCTACAACCTTGATTGAGAATGTTGACAGAGATTGTGATTATGAATATGAGAATGATGATAGATTGATAGTATTTGATGGTCCATGAGTCTTCCTAAATGAACTCTAATAATTTTTCTATTAGATTATTCTTTAGTGATTCTTCTAAGCCTGGAACTGATGATTGAGATGTTGATGGATAAGATGATTAGATTCTCTAAGAGACTAATTGAATAATAGTGCCTCTACGAGGTTGATTTGAGATGAGATGATTGAAATTATTTGATTGGTTCGATTGGATGGATTGTTTTATGAGAATTGTGTCATGGGAGGAGTATCGAGCACTGAAAAAGTAAGAGTTAATCCAACTCGCACTCGTCTAACTACTTAGCCAAGTGTTGGTGAGGATTAGGACCATCATATCACTTTATGATGAGGTTCCCTCTGATTAGAAGTCCCTGAAATCATCAGAGGACTTATAGATGGTTGTCTCCATTTGGACTTGCCAATTATGGCTTTGATTCGTCTACTACCTAGCAAGTACGGAATGGTTGCGGCAACATCTGCGAGATTTTTGACAATCACTGTCTCATAAGTGATTTTTATTGAATAAGAGAAACTCCCAGAAAGTTCCCAAACTGAGTACTCTGAGTTGAGATGAGATGAGATGAGATTAGTCCTTCTCAGCTAAGTCTGATTTTATTGATGAGGTATAATGGGTTGATGGGTCACTTGTCTACTCTTTGTTCTTGCTTTAGATAGACGTTTGCCATGTTGATTGATTTCTATATTGAGTTGATTGTTGTTTCATATTATTCTACTTGTTTCAGTTTCATTTAGCTATTTTACATACCGTATATTCCACGTACTAATGCCACTCAGTGCTACATCATTTTGTGATGCAGATACAGGGATTGAAGATCATCAACAGGTGCATCGTTGTGGATCTTAGACGTTTAGCTGATAGATGAGCCTCCTCTACTTTGGAGGATTCATATGTTATTCTCACCTTTCTTTAGAGTTAGACATTCATTTGCTTTATTTTGATTGAGGTATCCATGAGTCTGTCATTGGCACAACCTAATAGTGATAAAGGTTTCATAGACTAGAGTCAAATGTTGATTATTCAGATTGTGAGCTAGTTATCTCTACTAGCCTTTCATTTGCACTATTATTTGAGATTAGATAGATGTGCCTATTTATATTTTTATGTCTTCCGCTAATTAGCAGAATGAACGAATATGATGAGGCCAACTGGTTCACTTAGGGACTAGCAATAGTCTCTCGTTGTTGGCTACGTCTTGGGACCCATCCCGGGCCGTGACACTATAAACCATCATCTTCAATAATTTGCCTTCAAATTCTCATATTTTACGTGCTTTTCTTCTCTTCTCTCAAGCCCTAACTTTCCAATGACTTAGAAGGGACTTAGAATGGGGTTTTTGATCTTTTTAGGCTCAAAAAAAGCTATTTTAATCATGTATTGAGTTTAGGAGGGGTTGGGAATAGTCTGGGGTTCCCCTTTTGATTAAAAGAAAATTTTCAACTTTGGAATAGCCCAGTATGCATTGCAGATTTGGCGAGCACCTGTATATTTTTTCAAAATTTTTCTGAATGAATTTTCCAATCCCATAAAAAAAATTGAAAAACAAATAAGTGTAAGTACACTACAGAGGTACGACGTGCTTTTTTCTCACACTAACACTTTTTTTTGTTTTCGAACCAAAAAATTATCTTTTGATCTAGTTGCTCTAAAAATCGATCGAGACCATTTTTCCACTAAAATTTTCATATTGATCGCAAATACCACATCGGATTTGCAAATGTTGCATGGGAAGATGCGTTATGCGCACATCTCTACTCTAGGGGTATTTTGATAATTTTATTGGGTGTTACATAATCTCCCCCTTGGGATCATTTGTCCTCGAATGATGAGAAAAGGTGGATATCAAGGCATTAATACACTTAAAACTCAGCTCAACATTTACATTTGTTAATCCAACTCTGGACCCTTCCTCAATCATCAGTCAACTCTTTTTGGACTCAAAAATAGACAATCAACTCAAGAATAGACAATCAATTTACTTACGAGTAAGAAAGTTACCTTCAAAACTCTCACCATTAGGCACGAATAGTACAGATATTTTGCTTTCATCTCTTCATCATCTTCCCATGTCGCTTACTCAATGAATTGATTTCTCCACAAAACTTTGACTGAGGCTATCTCTTTGGTTCTCAACCTGCGAATCTGGCAATCAAGGATTTTGACTGGAATCTCTTCGTAGGACAAACTATCTTTCACTCCAATACTCTCAACAAGGATCATCAATGCAGGACTGCCAAGTATTTATTCAACATCAAAACGTGGAACATTAGATGAATACCATCTAACTCGGAAGGCAACTCTAACTCATAAACAAACGTCCCAATCCTCTTCAAAATTTGATAAGGTCCAATATAGCGAGGAACCAATTTTCCTTTTTTCCCAAATCCTATGACACCCTTCATAGGTGTCACTTTCAAGTATACCCAATCATTTATCTTGAACTCTAAGTCTCTCCTCCATACATTAGTATAAGATTTCTGGTGACTTTGCGCAGTCCTCAACATCTCTTGAATGACCTTAACCTTCTCCATTGATTGATAGACAAGATCAGGCCCAATCAACTCAGCTTCTCTAACCTCGAACTACCCAATTGGTGATCTACATCTTCTCCCATATGAAGCTTCGTGGGGAGCTGTTTGAATGTTCGCATGATAACTATTATTATATGCAAACTCAATCAATGATAGGTGGTCATCCCAATTTCCTTTGAAATCAAGAACACAGGCTCTCAACATATCCTCTGATGTCTAGATTGTACGCTTTACTTGGCCATCTGTCTGTGGATGAAAGGTTGTGCTTAGATTCACTTTCATATCCAATCCTTTCTAGAAAGATCTACAAAATTGGGAGGTAAATTAAGCCCCTCTGTCCGAGATGATGGACAAGGGAGCCCATGAAACCTTACAATCTCTTGGATGTACAACTTGGCATATTCCTCCGCGGTGGGGGTGTCTTAATTGCTAGGAAGTGAGCCAATTTGGTCATCCTATTCACAATCACCCATATCGAATCATGTTGTTTTTGAGACCTTGGTAGACCAGTAATGAAGTCCATATTGAACATCTCCCACTTCTATTCAGGAATCTCAAAGTTCTGAGGTAATCCACATGGTCTTTAATGCTTAACTTTCATTTGCTGGCGATTTGGGCACTTGGAAACAAACTCAGCAATATCCCTCTTCATTCCACTCAACGAATAGGCAACCCTCAAGTCGTGGTACTTCTTGGTAGATCCAGGATGAATGGAATATCTACAGCTATGGGTTTCTACCAAAATCATATCTCGGATACCATCAACATCTGGGACACACAATCTACTCTGGTATCTCAACACCCCATCTCCTCTTTTGGAGAAGACCATCACTTTTTGTTTGTGGACAGCCTTCTTCAATTAAAGTATGACTGGATCTTGGTCTTGCTTTTCTTTAACCTCTGATACCAAAGATGAAGCAGACCCGTTCCGAACATTAACTCCTTCCTCATCGTTTTCCTTTGGTTGGACTCCCAATCTAGCCAACTGATCCACTTATCCAGCTAGTTCCCTCTTTTTTTCCTCAACATGGGTTGTGCTACCCATTGACAACCTGCTAAGAACATCAAAAGCAATAGCTTTACCTGGATGGTATAGTATGCTCATGTCATAATCCTTGATCAACTCCAACTATCTCCTCTGTCGCAGGTTGAGCTTTTTCTGACTGAAGACATACTACATGATCTTGTTGCTGGTGAGCACATCCACATGCACTCCATACAAGTAGTGGCACCATATTTTAAGTTCAAACACCATCGCTGCCAACTCAACATCAGGGGTAGGATAGTTCCTCTCATGAACCTTAAGTTATCTAGAAGCATAGGCTATCACTTACCCTCTATGCATCAATACACATGCCAATCCAACTCTGGAAGCATCATAATAGATCACGAAGTCCTTTATCCCATCGAGCAAGGTTAAAACTGGTACAGTAGTCTGTCTCATCTTCAACTCTTAAAAACTGTTCTCACATTCATTGGACCACTGAAACTTGACCTTTTTCTGAGTCAACTTAGTCAATGGTGTGGATAAGGAAGAAAATCCGTCAACACAATGGAGGTAGTAGCTTGCCAACCCCAAGAAACTCCTTACGTCAGTTAGAGAGATCGGTCTGGGCCAGTTCTTGACCGCTTCAATCTTTTGAGCATCCATTCAAATACCATCATCAGAGACAACATAGCCTAGGAAAACTAATGATTTAGGCTAGAATTCATGTTTCAAGAAATTTCCATATAACTCATGATCTTTAAGTGTTTGGAGAATAACTCTAAGATAATTATCATTCTCTTCCTCATCTCTCGAGTACACCAAAATTTCATTGATGAACACAATCACGAACATGTCAAGATATCGTCTGGACAACCTGTTCATCAAATCCATGAAGGTTGCAGGTACATTTGTCAACCCAAATAACATGATCGATAACTCAAAATGGTTAGAACTAGTCCCAAAGGTTGCCTTTGGAATATCACATTCTCTCACTTTCAACTGATGGTAGCCAGATCTGAGGTCTATCTTTGAGAAACAAGAGGCACCTTGAAGTTAGTCAAACAAATCATCTATCCTTTGGAGAGGATACTTATTCTTTATTATGACCTTGTTTAGTTTCCTGTAGTCAATACACATTGTGATAGACTTATCTCTCTTTCGCACGAATTGGATAGGGGCACGCTAAGGAGAAACACTCGGCCTAAATGCAGCCCTTCTCTAACAAATCTTTCGACTGCTCTTTCAACTCTTTCAGTTCAGTGGGGGCCATCCTATAAGGTGGAATTGTGATAGGTTAGGTATCAGGTATAACATCAATCCCAAAGTCAATCTTTCTCTCAGGAGGGACTTTGAGCAGATCCTCAAGAAACTCGTCCACAATTGTGACTAACTCAAGAGTAGGAGACTCAACATCATCAGATTTCACTCACACGAGGTGATAGATATAACCTTTAGAAATCAACTTTCTATCTCTAAGATATGAGATAAACATTCCCCTAGGTATAACAAAATCACCCTTCCACTCTAGAATGGGTTCATTTGGGAAATGGGACTTAATTGTTAGGGCTCTACAATCAAAGGTGGCATAAAAGAAGTGAAGCCAATCTATGCCAAGTATTATATCAAAATCAGGCATCTCTAACTCGACCATATCAATGATAGTGTCCCTATGATGGATGGACACTACACAAGCTCTACAGACTCTCTCAACTCGAATAGACTCACCCACTGGAGTAGAAACATCAAAAGATTCAAGAAGACTCTCAGGGGTTTTGTCAAATCTACTAGCGACATAAGGAGTTACAAAAAATAGTGTGGCACCAGGATCTATCAAATATAACAATCAAGAGAAAAGACTCGAATCACACCCAACACAATATCTAGGGAGTTCTCCTAATCATGAAAACTACCCATGCCATACAAACGGTTTGTGGTTCCATGATGTGCTGTCAAAATATCACATTTGATGCCTAAAACAAGGGATTTTGTGAGTTCTGAATGCGACGTTTTATGATTTTTATCTATTTTTATGTTGATTTTGCAGAAAAGTTAGGTTGGTATGATTTTGAAGAAAAGTTGTAGTTTTTGCAGAATCATAGGACATACGAACTCACCTACGAGTTGTAGGGTATGATGTAGCACGAAACAGAGACCAAAAATCTGAAATCTACTAAGTAGAGGTCACCCCGAGAGGCTATCCTATGTGTCATAAGTTTCACTATGACTCATATAGGTGGACCCATAGAAGGAAACAGAGAGCCAAAATGTTGGACCAAAAACTAGAGGACTAGACTATGAGAGGAGCATATGAGTCATAGCCCAAGAAACGACTCGTACTAGTGGGTCATACCAGTTTAGTCTAAGATTTCATGAACCTGATACGAGACCTCGATTACGACTATTAGGCCATCCTACGAGTCATAACTGTGAGGCGTACCAGGTGCCAGTTGTCCTTTCTGTGTAATTTTTAGGGTTATTTTATAAATACTATATATAGTTTAAGTTAGGTTTTTATTAGGGGAGACTCGAAACAGATAAGAATTTTTTATCTTTGAATATTCTCTCGAGGAAACTCTTAGGTTTTTAGCTTAATTTATCTTTTTCTCTCAAAAAACCCAATTTTGGGGATTTTAACCCTTGCTTTGTGCTTATTATCAATCTATCAAGCTTGTGGTTTGCAACTTGTGGTGTCTTCAATCTTCATTGCCTTGGGTAAAATTCTCAATCATGTCATTTACTTGCATTTTTGCTTGTTTTTCCTTTACCATGAGTAGCTAAGCATCCACAACTTGGGGTTGTAGGAACCATGGGTATTTGACTTGGATAACCTAGGTTTATTGCATTTCTATGATTGGGGTTAGCATGTATTTTTTATTTTCCTTCATTATGGTTGTTGTTTGGTGGTGGCCAACACCAAATCCCGCCTACTATCATGATCCCGACCAAGGTAGTGACGAATAAGAAAAGGGAAGTAGATGACAGAATTTCGTTAATGTTTTCTCGTCTAATCAACCAAACCTAACCAAAGGGAGGTTGATTTAGACAATGAGTAAGAGTTAGTTGGCACATCATGGTAGCAAACTAAGCGCCATGGTGAAATATGACCTTCACCTTCACAAGAGGGATGGAAGAACCTAAGTTACTGTCACGCATGTGGAACCCACCCAATCAAAAATCCTCTTTTTGTCTCTCCAATTATAGTTATGCTACCTAGGGTAATCGATTCATAGAACTATGGGGAACGGAATTCCCAAGTTGTCCCTAAAATTGAGTGTTTTTTTCGTATTTTAGCATAGCGTCTATTTTGTTTTGAATCACAACTCCCCCTATTTAGAGATTTTAGTTATGGATAAATGAAATGATTGATAGTGAATTCTTGTAGTCAAATCTTGTATTTCCTGTGGATTTGACCCTAACCTTCGGTTAAGTTAATTGCTGACAGCGATCGCTTTCTTATTGGAGAGTGAACATCATAAAAAATATGGTGCCATTGTTAGGGAATATGGCTAGATCTTGACTTGATTTCACTATTATTTTAGTTCAAGTATTGTTTTCTTAATTCTCTTATATTTTACTTTTATTTTTTGTTTTTGTTTTCCTTTGTTTCTTTTTAGGACATATATTAAAAAAGAAGATAGATTTGTGGAGTGTCCCTGATCACAATAGTAGCCTTCATGTGCGCCCATGTAGGAGGAGCTATATTATGAGGAAGATACTTGGTTTTTAGTTGATCAGTTGTGGGGTTTTAAGATCAATGTCTTGTGGTCCATTCAAGATCATTGGCGCCAAGGTCAAGGAAACCACAAATTGGACCTATGGAAGAGAATGTGCATATAGAGATAGCCAGGGTGGTTATTATGAGAAAAATAGGGGGGCAGACATTGAGTGGAGTAGCAGAGATGGTTTCAGAAATGATCCTTATGTGCCACTACACTATCACGATGCAGGCACAAGCAACTCTAGAATTGAGGAGATGTTTGGTCGCCTGTTGAAGAAGGCTGAGACACGTGATGAGACTCTACGTGGAATGAGATCAGAAATTACAAACATTAACAAAATTTAGAGTCTCATTCCTTGGCTATTAAACAGCTTCAAATAGTTTAGTCAGGTATCGACTCTACATAAGCAGCATCAGAGTGGTATATTGCCTAGTGATACAGTGCAAAGTTCTAAGGATGAAGGGTAACATACGGAGGTTAATAGTGGGTGTGATAAGGATGTGGTTGAAGGAGACAAGTTTGGCAAGGATGTGGTAAATAAATCTGTTGAAGAGAACAAAGAGTACAAGCCCATCGCAAGGCCTCTCCTTCTTTCCCTCAAAGACTCAAAAAGATGGAGGAGGAAAGCAAGGTCAAACACTTTCTCTCCATGTTAAAACAGTTATCCATCAACACTCTTCTCATCAAGTCAGTGGAGAAGATGGCCACTATACCCTGTAAAAAATTAGAGATGTAGAGTTCGCAAGGGCACTATGTGATCTAGTTGGCTGCGTAAATCTAAAGCCCCTTTCGGTCTACAAGAGGCTTAGATTTGGAGGCTCTACTCCAAATAACTTGCAAAATTTAGTACTCATTCCCCTCATTCTTATTTCACCACCCTTTGAGCATGATAGAAAGTTGGAAAAGAAACAAGGTGTCCAATTCATAAGTTCAAGGTGGAAGAAAACACAAAATTATAGAGGAGCAAGGTTCGAGAAATTGGTGAAGTCTAAGTAACCAAGTGGAATAAGTCGAGTTGCGACAATAAATTAGGTGCGGCTTGGGAGGCAACCCAAGTTATGTTTTATTTCACCCCTATATCTTTATTTTTTCTTAATTTGGTGCATTGAGGACAATGCACAGCTTTTTTGATGGGGTAATGGGTAGTTATGGATTGTGGTGAAGTCTGAGTATCCTTTAGTCCATAACTACCCCAAATTTTAACCTTGAGGTTTTCTTGTTTGTGTTCTTTTTCCTCATAGATATTTAATTTCTATTGAACCGGCATGTCTAGGTGGTTTAGGTAATTTGTAGATATATAGTAGTTACTTTCTTTTGGAATATATATATATAGTCTTCAAACTCTTTTTGTTTTGAAAATTTGGTACTCTTAAAATTTTTGAGAATGTTGGTTATTTTTTCAATCATACACATGATTATCTGGAAATGTTTGTTCTGACCAAATATAATCCTAGTTGAGGCTTGAAGCATGACCTATGAGTCTATACTTGATTGTGAGTGCAATGCCATATGTTTTGTGAGCTTATTTTGCTGCATTCATGCATCTTGTATAGACTCAAAACTTGCCTTGGTACTCTGAGATCCGTTTGGTGATATGGTTGATGTGGGAAGGATCTTAGGCCTTTATTCTTTGAGTGAACCTACTTTTATCCTAAATGATCCACCAAATGAGTGAGCGAATACCTTGTTCCAAATTTTTGAGCTTCTCATGTACTCATTCTTTCTTGACACCTTGCTAGCTTAACCTTGTTTGATAAAATACCTTAATATTGGCCCTGGTCTATCCTTGGACATATGAACCTTAGGTGGCTAAAAGCCTAAGTTGAGGGTGGCTATAGATTGTGGCCCTGGTTTGGGGAACAAACATTTTGTACTTCACATCAGGCTAAAAGCCTAAGTTGAGGGTGGCCCTTATTGTGATAAAGTAATGACAATGAGGTGGTTAGTTGGGAAATAAAGAAAGAAGTGAAAAATCATGAGCCAAGTGAAGAAAAAGAAAAGAAATGTTCCTTGAATTGAGAAGAAGTAGCAAGAATTGAATTCAGAGATAAGGCATAGCAGAAAATAGAAAGAAAGCACTCGCGAAAAAGTTTGGAACATGAGAATCATGGTGGATTTGTTGAAAAGGATTGGTTCATGAAAGCAAAAAGTGTTGGTGAACATGGTTTAAGGATAGCTTTTAGTCACCACTTGCCTAAAATGCCTTACCAAATCCCCCTGAACCTATGTTACAAGCCTAATAGTCCTAAAGTGATCAAAATCCACTTCATCACCAAGCCAGAAGATGAGCATAGAGGCAAGCCTATCGTGTTAGTCAGTATACATGAATTTCAATTGTAAGAATGAGAATGCTTCCTCAGTCCATGAATTTTAAATGCTTCTTCAGTAAGTAAGAGGGACTTCTTTTCTGTGATGGAATTTACACTACTTGATTAGCATATTACTGAACCAGTGATTGTGGATGGTTGATGCTCCTTAGCTTATCATAGTTGGGTTTCCAGATTCATCATCATGTTTAGTTATGCTCAATAATTGTGCAATCTGGTTTTTAAAATGACAGTTGGGTACCTAGATTAGAGTGAATGATGTATATGCCATTGGTATAACTACTATGTATTTCTCGTTATCTGCATAGATTAGTCGTCGCTAGAGGACAAGCAACAATTCTAAGTTGAGGGTCTTGATATGCTGTCAAAATATAACTCATTTGATGCCTAAAATAAGGGACTTTGTAAGTTCTTAATGCGACTTTTTATGGTTTTATGTTTTTGTGTTGATTTTGCAGAAAAGTTAGATTGGCATGATTTTGAAGAAAAATTGCAGGTTTTTCTGAAACATAGGACATACGAGCTTGTCTATGAATCATATCCCAAGCTACGAGTCGTAAGGTGTGAGGTAGCAAGAACGAGAGACCAAAAATTAGATATCTGCTTAGTAGAGGTCACCCCTACGAGGCCATCCTACGAGTCATAAGTTTCAGTACGACTCATATAGGTTGGCTCATAGCAGGAATCAGAGAACCAAAATGTTGGACAAAAAACTGAAGGCCTAGACTACGAGAGGAGCATACGAGTTGCAGCCCAAGCAACGACTCATAACAGTTGGTTGTACCAGTTGTATCCAAAATTCTGTGAACTAGATATGAGACCTTGATTTCAACTCGTAGGTCGTCCTACGAGTCATAACTGCAAGGTGTACCAACTGCCAAATGTCCTTTCTATGTAATTTTTAGGGTTATTTTGTAAACACTATATATAGTTTGAGTTATGGTTTTATTAGGGGAGACTCGAAACAGATAAGAATTTTTTATCTTTGAATATTCTCTCAAGGAAACTCTTAGGTTTTTAGCTTAATTTATCTTTTTCTCTTGGATAACCCAATTTTGGTATTGTAACCCTTGCTTTGTGCTTATTATCAATCTATCAAGATTGTCGTTTGCAACTTGTCGTGTCTAAAATCATCATTGCCTTGGGTAAAATTCTCAATCATGTCATTTATTTACATTTTTTCTTGTTTTTCCTTATCCATGAGTAACTAAGCACCCACAACTTTGGGTTGTGGGAACCATGGGTATTTGACTTGAGATAACCTAGGTTTATTGTATTTCTATGATTAGGGTTAGATGTATTATTTATTTTCCTTCATTATGATTGTTGTTTGGAGGTGGCCAACACCAAATCCCGCCTATTATCATGATCCCGACAAAGATAGTGATGAATAGGAAAAGGAAAGTAGATGAAAAAATTCAATTGATGTGTTCTCGTCTAGTCGACCAAATCTAGCAAAGGGGAGGTTGACTTGGATAATAGGTAATATTAGTTGGCATACCATGGTAGCCGACCTAGTGCCATGGTGAAATTTGACCTTCACCTTCACAAAAGGGATAGAAGAACCGAAGTTACTGTCCCACATGTGAATCTTCAATTATAGTTATGTTACCTAGGGTAATCGAGTCAAAGAACTATGCGGAACATAATTCCCAAGTTGTCCCTTAAAATTGAGTGTTTTTCTGCATTTTAGCATAGCATCTATTTTATTTTGTTTTTGAATCACAAAACCCCTTCCCCCCATTTAGAGATTTTAGTTATTGATATTCGAAATGAATGATAGTGAATTCTTATAGTCAAACCCTGTATTTCCTGTGGATTTAACCCTAAACTTCGGTTAGGTTAATTGTTGACGGTGACCGCTTTCTTATTGGAGCATGAACATCATCACTTTGTTTTCACCTAATGTAGTACCTCTCTAGTTTCCTTTATCTAGCAGGGTTAGTGTAGACGATTAAGCCCGGTCAGCCTACTTTAGAAACTCTCTCTGATAGTGACCCTCTTGGCTACACTTGTAGCACATATCACTTCCCTCGCAACATTTACCAATGTGTAATTTGCCACACGTACCAAATGGTGGTTTACCTCTTCAACATTGGGCCTCACTAGCTTGTGACTTAGATCCATGGGACACAACATTCTGGGACCTCTAATCATTCCTGATTTTGGGTGCTAGTGTACTGGCAAATTATGGTATTGGCCCTATCTGAAACATGTTAGCATTCCCCTTCTTTCCAACCTCATTGCTGGATGTTTTAGCTTTTTTACTTCTAAACTCCTCTCTATCATGCTGCCTCTACTCATCATCTTGTACCACAAAGTTCATCAATCTCCCAATATCCATATCACTCACAAGCGATAACTTAGGTTCATTGCATTTCTATGATTGGGGTTAACATGAATTGTTTATTTCTCTTCATTATGATTGTTGTTTGGAGGTGGCCAACACCAAATCACGCCTAATATCATGATCCCGACCAAGGTAGTGATGAATAGGAAAAGTAAAGTAGATGATAGAATTCAATTGATGTGTTCTCGTCTAATCGATCAAACCTAACAAAGGGGAGGTTGACTTGGACAATAAGTAATGGTCAGTTGGAACACCATAGTAGCCGACGAAGCGCCATGGTGACATTCGACCTTCACCTTTATAAGTGAGCTAAAAGAACCTAAGTTACTGTCCTGCATGTGAATCTCCAATTGTAGTTATGTTACCTAGGGTAATCGAGTCAAAGAAACATGTGGAACATAATTCCCAAGTTGTCCCTAAAATCGACTGTTTTTCCACATTTTAGTATAGAATCTATTTTATTTTGTTTTTGAATTACAAAAACCCCACCCCCTATTTAGAGATTTTAGTTTTCGATATTCTAAATGAATGATAACGAATTCTCGTAGTCAAACCCTGTATTCCATGTGGATTCTATCCTAACCTTCGATTAGGTTAATTTCTGATAGTGACCGCTTTCTTGTTAGAGCATGAACATAGTCCTTTCCACCTGATATAGTACCTCTCTAGTTTGTTTTAGCTGGTAGGATTAGTGTAGACGATTGAGCCCGGTCAACCCACTTTAGACACTCTCTCTGATAGTGACCCGCTTGGCTACACTTGTAGCACATATCACTTCCCTCGCAACATTTACCCATGTGTAATTTGCCACACGTACCACATGGTGGTTTACCTCTTCAACCCTGGGCGTCACTAGCTCGTGACTTAGATCCATGAGATACAACAATCTAGGACCTCTGATCATTCCTGATTTCTTGTGCTGGTGCACTGGCAAATGATGGTATTGGCCCTATCTGAAACCTATTAGCATTTCCATTCTTTCCAACCTCATGGCTGGATGTTTTAGCTTGTTAACTTCTAAACTCCTCTCTATCATGCTGCCTCTACTTATCAACTTGTAGCACAAAGGTCATCAATTTCCTAATATCCATATCAGTCATAATCGTTGACCCCCTCCATTCTCTCTTTGGCCCTCTGTTCATCCAATCTACATATATTCCTATCCTCCCCCTCATATCAGCAACCATGTTCGTAGAATATCAGGATAGTTGAGTAAACATCAGCCCATACTCTTACACAGACATAGAGCCCTGTTTCAAGTTCAAGGAACTCTTTTATCTTAGCTTATCTCTATTCTCTTGGGAAAAAGCTCCCCAAGAAGGCTTCCCAAAACATTAGCCAAGTCAGCACTATGGCACCCTCTTCTCTACCCTTCTTCCATTGGTCGAACCAAAGTATGGCTACACCCTTGAGTTGGTAAGCAGCTAATTTAACCCTATCAGCATAAGCCATATGCATCATATGGAATACTTTCTAAAGCTTCTCCATATAGGTTTGATCACGCCCAAGTTACACCTCAGTCACCCCATCTTTGAGACAATCATCTCCTTCAATCACATCCTTACCTGCAACTATCTTCTCACGAACATCTTCTACCTCAACTGCATAGGAGGATCAATAGTATTCTTACAACCTACAGTAGTAATCGTCATACATTACCCTTCATTCTTTAGATTTTGAACTATGTTGCTAGGCAATGTACCATTCTGATATTAATTCAACCAAGTTGAACTTAACCAAATTGTTGCTTAAGTTGTTTAATAGCCACAGAATGAGACTCTATCATTTGGTTAATTCTTGAAATATTCAATTTCATGCCCTTTAGAGTTTCATCATATGTCTCGGCCTTCTTCAAAAAATGATCAAACATCGTCTCAATTCTAGCATTACTTGTACTGACATCTCGGTTATGTAGCTGCACATATGGACCATTTTCGAAACCATCTCTTCTACCCCAATTTGGTTCAGGACCCCTATTCCTCTAATAATAACCACCTCGATTTTGTCTATAAGCTCTATCTCTAGCATAGTTCCGACATTGGTTTCCTTGACCTTGGTGCTAATAGTCCTGATTGGACCCTTGGGCATTGGTCTGAAACACCCCCCCCCCCCGTCTGATCATTCACAAAACAAGCATCCTCCTCAAAATAGGACTCCTCATACATGAGTGCATGTGGAGGTTGGTGAACTGCCGCATTTACTCTTTTCTGGTTCTACTTGATCACCACATCCATTCTTGTGCAAAGTTAAGAAAGTTGTTGTATAATCTCCTCATTGATCTTGGCTTGCTTTGAACCAACATTAACAGCACATGACTTCTTCATAGAAGCTCTATCCCATTGTCCCCATGCACAATTCGTCTTGACCACTTGTTCTATCCATTCGGTAATCCTTGCAAAAAGTTGATCTAAAAATATGCCCCCCCCTATAATAGTGTCGGCACAAGCTTGGCTATTCTCATCAAGGGCATAATATAAGATCTCCACCAATGCGTCATCAACTATCTTGTGGTCAGGGATGCTCCTTAAACACTTAGTAAGCCACTCCAATGTAGTACTAATTGAATCACCAGGAAATTTCTCAAAATTATTGATCTGATCCTTTAACTTCAGCTTCTTCGACCTAGGGAAGTACCTTTGCAAAAAGGCCTTCTACAAATATGCACAACTAGCGATTGAAATCTGTGGGAGCTCAGATATCCATAATGCAGCACTACTCATAAGAGATAATGGGAAAATACGAAACCCTACAGCATCCATAGACAGATTTTGTGTCCCCATCACACTCTTACAAACAAATGCCACATTTTACAAGTGGCTATGTGGATCCTTCGATGGTAGGCCCACAAAATAATCCATGGTTTTGCAGCATTTGAAGTAACTCGCTAGAAACAGTGAACTTTATGTCAGCCAGTAGTATTGACAACACAGTAGCCCTTGTCACATCCATGGCCATAGGATTCAATCTATATTAATTCCACCGATAAGCATTGTCATTGAAATCCCTAGGCTGTAGAATATTCTCCAAAGGAGGTGGGTTGTCATTCTGATTATCATCATTAAAATTCTGAGTCAAGGCTATATTACTCGCGATGTTAGCATTCTCTTGGGCCATTCATCTTGTTATTTGTTGAATCTCTGGATAATATGGAGTCAAGGGATTGCCTTGACTCCAAGTGTAGGCCATACGCTACCTAGTATACCTTGCTAATAAACAAAAATAAAAACAAAAGTAAAATACAAGGGAACTAAGGATTAACACTTGAATTTCAATTACTAGTGAATTCAATTTAGTCTAGTCGTATTCACCGGCAACAGCAACGTAATCTTTGATCATACCCAAGTTACGCAACTCTTTTGGAGGACAAAGCAGTCATTGTCAAATATAAAGCCTAACCAAGGTTAGCTCGAATCCCATAGAGAATACCGAGATTCACAACGAATTCACCAATACGCAATTCAGGTAATTAACAACTCAATTCCCTAAAGGGGGAGAGGGGTTTGCAATGTTCAACAAGAAATTAAACTAAACTAACTAAAGAAAGAGACAATCAGTAATGAAGAGCAACTTGAAAATTGTCTTCCCCATGATTGACCACCTTAATATCCCCGAATAATCCGATTCTTAACTACAGTATAGCATGTAGGACGGTAATTTAAGTTCACAAAGCCCTTTGGTCAAAGGTGAGAGGAAACTTTTACTATATAACTTGACCTATCTCCGTAGTGTGCAATACTAACCATTACCATAGTCCCGATCAATCTCCCCTTGGTCTGGTTCTGTTGATTAGACGAGAACACACTCGAATGCTATTAATCAATCACTCTTCCTATTCATTTCCACTTGGATCGAGAAGGTAACACTAGGTAAGTTCTAATGTTGGCCACCACTAGAAAACATGCAAAATGAAGAAAATTGATTAATGCATGTAAATACCCATTCCAAGAATTGCAAATTGTTCGGGTTTATTTAGTTAGATCTTCATGTTCCAATAACCCCATGTTGTGGATTTAGTTGTTCATACTATGGATAGACGAAGAAATCATGAATTGAGAAAACATAATTAATCACTTATCCAATTGACTTAAAGAACAAGAAAATCTAAAATATATTGAGAATCACAAGATTTGAAGGTACAATGAATCCACAAGTGTATTCTCCTCCAAGATTGAAGTTTCCAAGTACAACACCCTAAAAAGTACTCTACTCAGTCCTCTCTATTATACTCTGTGAACAAAAATCTAAAAATTACTATTTATAGTATTTACAAACAAGTATTAAAAAATAGAAAAATTGGTCAGTGACATTCTACGACAAGCCTTTATGACTCGTAAATTGACTTACAAGTCGTAATCAAGGTCTCGTGTTTATCTCGTGAGATCTTGGATTTCACTACTATGGATCCACTATACGATTCATAGACTGATTCATGACTGATATTGTGCTCTCGTAAACTTTATCTATGTCAACAAGTCCTTCACTAGATCTCACTGGAATTCTTCAGGAAACCACTCTATACGACTCGTAGAGCGATCTATGACTCGTAAAGAGGTCTTGTCTTGCTGAACAACACATCTTCAAACTTCACTGGAAATCTCTATGAAACCCACTATATGACTCATAGAGGGTCCTGTAAGCCTTCAAAAACTAAAAAATTCTGCAATTTGCCCCAAAACCATGCCAACCCACTTTCCTACAAAAATTAAGTACAAAAACACATAAAAACCATAGATGTCGCATTGAGAACACCCAAAATCCTAAGTTTTAAGCATCAAATGTGTTGTATTTTGATAACACATCAAGTTTTCAGGATCCACAGTGGATGCAGACCTTGTGAACTCAGGTGGATTCATCCTCTAGAATTCCTAGACTCTAGATATGTCATGTGCATCCTGTATACCCTCTCCTTGTTTCACAGTAGGTGCTATGACAAAGTGGGCTAAGGTTTGAATAGCTTGAAAAAATTTAGCATTGGAGACCCATCTTATGGGTGTTGTTCAACAGGAAGAGCTAGTGTCACCGACTCCTTATGCCCTTGAGGCTCAGTTAGTTAACATTCTAAAAACGATGGCAGGACGTCCCCTACCTCTGACGGCTTTTCTGGGAGGTATGATCACAACTCTGCAATGCACAAAGCACGAATTAGAACAGGAATTTTCATAGAGCATAACTCTATAGCATGATTTAGAACATGAAGGAAGTGAAACAGTTCCTAAATGTCCTATAGCCTCCAAATTATGGATGTGGAGCTCTTCACACCAATAATAATGAGTCGACTAGACTCGGCTTCATAGACTCCCTAGGACACTTGAACTCATGCTCTAAGTTTGTCACGTCCCAAGATGGTACCCTAGACATGGTCGGCCCCCAGAGACTATTGCTAGTCCCCAAGCGAACCACTTGGCCTATTCACAATAATTCAATTAATAAACTCTACTAATCAGCAAAAGATAAAAGAAAAGTAAATGGGCACATCTCATCATCTAGCCTTAAAGTAATATTATAAATAAAAAGGCTAGTATAAAGAGCTAGCTCACAATCTTAACAATCAATGTCCGACTCTGGTCTATGAAGCATCTATCACTATCAAATGGTGCCAATGATAGACCCATGGCTACGTCAATCAAAATAAAGCTAATCACGTCTAAGTCTAAAGCAAGATAAAATAAATATAATGGATCCTCCAAAGTAAGGGAGGCTCACCAATAAGCTGACTGCTCAGATCCTCAACGATTCGCCTGTTGATGATCTCTAATTCCTGTACCTACATCATAAATGATGAAGCATCGAGTGGCATCAGTACATGGAGTATACGATATGTAAAATAGCTGAATGAATTAGAAATAGGTAGATTAATATAGAACAACATCAACTCAGAATAGTAACAAATCAACATGTCAAGTGTTTATCTAAAGGAAGAATAAAGAGTAGACAAGTGACCCATGAAACCAATCAAACCTCATCAATCAAATCAGACTCATCTTAAGGAACTCAACTCAACTCATCTCATCTCAACATAACTCAGAGTACTCAATATGGGAACTCTCAGGGAGTTTTTCTTATCCGACAACAACCACTTATGAGCTAGTGATTGTACAACAAGTTGCCATTGTTGCCAAAGTCATTCCATAGTTGTCAGGTAGGGAACAAATCAAATCCACTAGGGACCCTAGCAAATCAAACAAGTCCTTTATTGTTTCAGGGACTCTATCAAGAGGGAACCTCAATGTAATGATTTTTATCCTCACCTACGCTTAGCAATGTAGTTTGATGAGTGTGAGTTGGATTAACTCTTACTCTTTTGGTGCACGATACTCCTCCCAAGACTCTTGTTCATAACATAATCAATCTAGTCAAATCATCTCAATTAGCCTCATGGATGCACTCATCACTCAATTAGTCTCATAAATACTCTCATCATCTCATCAATCAACATCTCAGGCAATACCTCAAGGCTATGATCAATTATTAAGGAACAATCGAATGGACAATCATTAGAGTTCCTTTGAGAACATTCATGGACCATCAAGAACTATCAACCTATCATCATTCTCACCTCAGAATCAACAATCACAATCGACATCCTCAATCAAGGCTCTAGACTTCATCACTATGTTCATTCATGCTTCTTTCAAAAGTTAACATATAGGGTTTACACAATATCTCATGAAAAGTAGTCAATTCAAGAAAATAAGTTTATGATGATCGTCAGCATAAGAAAATACATGTAATAAATATAATTTTCAAGAAAATAACAAGAATCATGTATGTTGTCAAAACCCAAGCCTAGGGCATAGACGTGACACGGCGAATAGGAAGTCGAAGGGACCCAAACAAGCCTCTTAACACATCAATAACACATCCTTGCTCGCGGAAACAAAGTAAACAACAACAAAAGATATATAAAATGGGAAGTGGGACTAAGGGAACTCTTGAATATAAACAAAGCATAAGAGCCAAGTCGTAGCATAATAACATTTTAATATCCAACATACATCTCTAACATAGTATGGAGCGGGGGCCAAGATATTTTTCGGGTTCACCCTCATAATGTCAAATGTTCAATACAAGGAAGTCTTTAAAAATAGGAAGAAAAGTAGATAGCGTCCTCGAACTTGAGGGCTCACCAAAGATTATCTTCGTAAAACCGTACTAGCCACATGGAGGATAATCAAGAGGAGATCTAATCTTTACATGGTGATATCATGCAGGCATAAAGTATGTCTTAGTACGTTTGAATGTACTAAGTATGTAGGATACAATACAACAAGACGTAAGCCAATATAATCAAAATGCATAGTAGTAGACAATAGATAAGTGAGATCCCAATATGGCATGCATGCCTAATCCTTGAAGTAAAACATGCTTGTAAATCATTCAACCTGCATAGAACGCAATACAACAGCGCGAAGAGACCCTAACCGACAAAAGTAAGACCAAGCTATCTACAACTTGGAATCCCGATGATTACGCCTCATCGGTAAAGAGGTGGTCCACTTGTCAAGGTAAAACATACTTCACTTTATGGGAGCCTATCCCATTTTGGAAAAGTAACTCCCCTTATGGGAACCTGTCCCATTTCGAGGTGGATTTCATGATAAAGTGCACTAAATGGATCCACTAATATAGAAAGAGTAAAGTATAATCCTATATTGGCACATAGTTTGAGGAAAGGAGTATGGACCCTTGAAGGTATTCCATGTCAACATCCAATCCATCAGTGCTATGTCTAATCCCATGAAATACTTGAGATAATCATAACTTGTATAACTTGAAAGAAACATGAAAACATGATATGAGTAGCTCTTAAACATGCTTGACCTCTAATGGTGAGCATAACTTGAAACATGAGAGTATAAAAATAATACATGAATCGTTGCTTTAACATAAATGGCTCACAAGAGGTAAAATCTTGAAAATAGGGCTAAACTTCATACTTGCATAATCATAGATAATTTGATGAATTTGTAACATACATGAAAGGCACCAGTCTTCATGAAGTCATTTGACTTGTAAAAGATATAATAACTTGGGAATTCTTGACTTGACATTTTATCGAATACTTGGTTGGCACATATGAGTACATGTTCAAATCATGCAAAATGCAAGAGTATGGATCATGAAATAGTGAAATCAATGCATCTTAAAGTCATGTAAATTAGCCCACCAACATCATGGTAAAAGCCTATCATGGGTACTTGTAAATAATACCAAAACTTTACAGTAGTTCATAGATTTCACAGTTTGAATCATGTATACTCTCAATAGACAAAGATTAATTCATAGTATAAGCTTAAAATAGATATTCATACATAATCAATAATATTTGACAACACCCCAACATATTTCATGCTCATATTTCATAATAATAGATGCTCATAAGAAATACAACTTGAATGGACTCCATGAGTGAAAGGACCCAATAGATGAAACCCACATATCTTAAACATGAGTTTTCTTGATGTAGACTTGAAGGAAACTTAAAGCTTGAATAGATTTCTTGAAATCCAGAATTAAGCTTGAGACACTTGAATTTGGATGGGAATTTTGATAAAATGGTTGAGAGATTTTAGAGAGGGTTTTTGAGTGATATGGAGTTGAAAAGTAGCTAAGTATGAGATATTTCATGTGTAAATGGGTATGGGACCATGACCCCAATGTCCCTAGGTCGAAACACGAAATTAAGGAACTGCTAACACTACTCCGCGATGGGTCTGTGTCGCGGAGCCATCGCGCACCCTCACTGCTTCGAAAAATTTTGCGAAAATCATTTTTAGCTACAAGTCTTCTAAAATTTGGGTTATATCCATTGCTCACTCAATTTTTCCCCCTGATCAAGAATATGAAGTCAATTTTTTGATATCATGCATGGATTTTGAGATATATGAAAATTACGATTATGGGCATTTTCGAAGCACTTTTTGGTGGAATTTATATGTAGACTCACGAACTTTTAACTATCTTCTAAGACCATCTATGCGGCAATTCATAGAACAATCTCATGCTTTTAGTTTAGCCTTAAATACCTGGGATGAAGCTATCAGTAATCAACTTCAAGAATTTGCCTTCGAATTCTCCAATCTTACGTTCTTCTCATCTTTTATCTCAAGTCCTAACTTTCCAATGACTTAGAAGGGACTTAGAATGGGGTTTTGATCCTTTTTATCCTCAAAATGACCAATTTTGATAGTGTATTAAGTTTAGTAGGGGTTAAAAATCGTCTGGAATACCCCTCATAATTAAAAGAAAATTTTCAACTTTGGAATAGCCCAGTCCGCGACGGGACTAGGCACGCACCTTTATATTTTTTTGAAAATTTTTCAAACAAGTTTCCCATTCCCATCAAAAAAAGTTGAAAAAAAATTAAGTGTAACTATATGTCACACACTAACATTGTTTTTCGTTTTCGGACCGAAAAATTATCTTTCGATTCGATCGCTCTAAAAATCGATCGAGACCATTTTCCCACTCAATTTTTCATGTTGATCGCATATCCGGCCTCAAATTTGCAAACAGAGCATGGGAAGATGTGTTATACACACATCTCTACTCTAGGGATATTTCAAAAATTTTACTGGGTGTTACAACAAAAACCGCTCACATATGCCTTTTTCATCTAGTGAAAGTGAAAAAAATAAGCTTTTGATTTTAAATTTTAATAATTTATGTAGGGGTATATATGATCCTTCTCACACATAATTTTTTAATTGACTATGTTGATTAAGAATGTTTTAGATTCTTTAATTCTTTCTTCATTTTCTCTTTCATTTTTAGTGTGAAAATATGAAAAACAAAAAACATGAATGAGAAAAAAATCAAAACTATTTTTTTTGCGGCTATATTATAATTTATTTTTATAAAAAAAATTGAGGCATCTATGACAAATTTTACAAAAAGTATTAGTGAAAAAATAAATTTGTCCATCAAAATTATCCATTGAACCGAAGAAATAAAAAATAATAATAATAAAATGAGAGTAATCAAATATTCTCTATATGAATATTCTTTTTAACAAGAAATTAAAAAATATATTTAAAATTGATTTTTTTTTTTACTTTTATTATAGAAAGGGAGTATATGTGAGTCATTTGTGTAACAAGAAGGATATATATGAGTCACTTTTATAAGAAAGAGTATAATAACTCTAAAGTGACAAAATTGAGAGGTATATCATATTTTTTTCCATTAAAATAATTAGACATTTTTGAGGAAAACAAAATTTATATGTAAATTTGTGTTAACATATGCAAAAAAATTCAAGACATAATTCCATTAGAAATATTATTATTCATATTAAATTTTATATAATGTTTCTATATTATGCCATCCTGAGAATCGAAAGAAAAATTAATTATAAGAATTTAAAAAAACTTTCCACATTTAGATCCAAAATCTAAAAACTACCCAAAAAATGAAAAATTATAAGATCCAAAATTTCCCTCTCGAATTTTTAAACCCAATGAAAATCTGTCCCCCTTGGCCCCTTCCATTAAAAAACAGATCCCCCATCCCTTTCCCTACGCTTTACTTTTGCTTTCTTGTTCAACTTAATAACTTATGACATGCATTTTTAATTACTTTATTTCTTATAGGTTTTCTATTCAAGGTATGTTCATATCCTTTATATTTTAGAATTTTTGAATCCATCGTATGTTTATTTGATTGCCTTATGAGTGAATTTTGATACTTTTAAAGTTTGAACAGTGTTTATTGGGAATCAGCTTTTTGGCCCTAAGGTAGGAGATAAACTTTCTCTTAGGTGCAACAGAATTACTCTTCCACTCTAGAACCAGTTCATTTGGAAAATGGAACTTAATAATTCGAGCTATAGAATCAATGGAGGCATAATACGCATGAAGTCAATCCATGCCAAGGATCACATCGAAATGGATCATCTCTAACTCAATCAAATCAACAAGAGTATCCTTATTATAGATGGACACTACACAATCTCTATAAATTTTCTTAGCTTGAATAGACTCACCAACTGGAGTACAAATATCAAAGGGTTCGAGAAGATTCTCAGGAGTTCTATCAAATCTAATAGCCATATAAGGAGACAAAAATGAAAATGTTGCACCAGGATCCGTCAAAACATAGCAATTAAGAGTAAAAACTCCAATTATACCCGTCATAATATCTAGGGAGTTCTCCTAACCTTGGCGACTACCCACGGCATACAAACGGTTGCTAGCTCCACTTGCGCCCGACATAGAACCTTTCTGAGTTCCTCTAACTGGTGAGGCTGGCACAGAAGATTGAGCCTGGTCAACCCATTTTGGACAAATCTCTAAAAATTACCCATTTGGCCTTACCTGAAATATGTATGTCTCCTTTCATGACATCTCTCCAAGTGTAATCTGTCACACTTACCATATGGTGGCTTATCCGGTTAACCTTGAGCCGCACTAGCCTTTGACTAAGATCCCTGGGCTCCAAAATTCCGAGACCTCTGATGGTTCCTGGTTCTGGGCATATATGCACTAGCAGATGATGGTGTTTCCCCTGACTGAAACCTGTTTCCATTCTCATTTCCTCTCTTTCCAACCTCATGGTTGGATTTCTTGGCCCTCTTATTCCTGAACTTTTCCTTGTTACACTGTCTATCCTCATCGGCTTGTTGAACATAAATCATCATCCTTTCAATATCCATATCACTCATAAGCATAGTCCCCTTCCATCTTTCTTTGGTCCTTGTTTCAGCCCATCAATGGACATGCCCATTCTCCCCCTCGTATCAGCAACCATATCCAGAGCATAATGAGATCGTTGAGTGAACTTAACCCCATACTCTTGCACAATCATATAGCCCTATTTTAGATTCAAGAACTCTCTTACCTTGGCATCCTTCTGTTCTCTTAGAAAAAAATGCCCTAAGAATGCTTCCTCGAATACTTCCCAAGTCAGCAATGGGGCTTTCTCTCAGCAACCCTTGTTCCACTGATCAAACCACAGCCTGGCAATAACCTTGAGCTGGTAGGTAGCCAATTCTACTCTATTAACATCAGCTACATGCATAACTTGAAACACCTTCTAAAGCTCATCGATATAGTTCTCAGGATCCTCATTGGGTGTAGACTATGCCAACTCAAGAAGGTTCATCCTCAAGAATTCATAGACTCTAGATATGTCTTGTTTATCCTATCTAACCACTCCTTGTCTCGCAGCAGGTGCTGTGATAACCTAGGCTAGAGTTTGGATAGCTTGGCGAAGCTCAGCATTAGAAATCTCATCTTGTAGCGGCTACTCAAAAGGTATGACTAGACCTATGGGCTCATCATGTCCCTGAGTATCAGGTGGGTTAACATTCTGCCTAGCAGGATGCCCTCTACCTCTGACAACGCTTCTTGGAGGAATGCTTCACAAGGGATTTTCATAGAGTTTCAACTCTATCGCATGAATCATATCATGAAAGAAGTATCACCATTCCTAATATCCTATAGCCTCCTTCTTAGGAAGTGTGGTGCACAACACACCCATAAACAAGACTCTACTAGACAAGACTTCATAGACTCCCTAGGATACTTGAACTATGTTCTCTGATATCAAGTTTTTATGCCCCGAGAGGGTACTCTAGATGTGGACGGCACCCAGGACAATTGCTAGTCCCCAAGTGAATCACTTTGCCTTATCACATTCCCTCACCACATTAATTCACTTAACATACATAGCAATTCATCAAAAGACTAAGAAATAAGTAGTGGACATTCATAAGTTTCAAATATCATATCAAATAAATAGGCTAGTATGGAAGAAACTAGGTCAAGAAAATCTCAAGTTAATAACTCAACTCTAGTCTATGAAGCCTCTATCACTATCAACTGGTGTCAATGACAGACCCATGACTACCTCAAATCAAAGTAAGTGCTAGTATGAAGTTTGACTCTAATAGCTAGAAGAAAATAAACTAAGGATCCTCTAAAATAAAGGTGGCTCACCAACTCTGCTGACTGCAGTAGAGGCTCCCCAACACAGCTAACTGCAGAGGATCCTCAATGATGCACGTTTGACGATCTCCAGTGTCTATGTTAATTGGAAAAAATGACTTTGACTTGGGTTTTTGAAAAATTTGATTTATTACTTAATTAATTTAAGTATAAACCAAACTTTCAAAAATAAATAGAGTCACCACCTAATTTTAAGGATAATTAGGAAACCAATAAAATATAGTAAATAGATTTAACAGAAAAAATTATTTTAAAATCGAAAGAAAAGGGTTCGGATTTACATTTCCACTTCGAGAAAGTTGTACAGACTCGAAGTGGCTACTAACACGCGATTATCCGATGATTAGAAAATTTTGGCTAACTTTTTAAAGTTGGTTTGAAAGAACCAAAATTAAAAAATTTTAAAGCATATTTGAAAGATTTTCCAAGTAATTTAATACTTAACCATATTTTGACGAATTGAACTAAAAAAGTCAAAGAAGGAGATTCAACATTTTATTTAAAAGACACTTTTCAGATAATTTGAATAAGTAAAATCTCCACAAGTGTTTAAAATATTAAGAGATCCAAGGCAAAAGCATTTTTCCGAATAAAAATCAATTTTAAACCATAAAAATAACACAAATGGTTTTGACAGGTTGGGAGATCAATTAGATTAAAACAAATAATATTAGAAACAATGAATTAATGTTAGTGTTAAACAAAAGTATCAAATATCACAACACATAAATGTATAATAAATAAGAACAAAGATAAAATTGGGCTTTGGCAGGCTCAATTCTCAAAACATGTCCTAATTTCTAATAGAAGATTGGGCCTGCCTGGCCCATTCCTCTTCTTGCTGCTGCTGCTCCCTTGGCTTGTATTTCAACTTCTATTAACCTATACTTGGCTCAAAAACACAATAGGGGCCGACTTGGAAATCAACATTATGCAAGAATGGAGTCCCAGTGGACTCGAGTTAGGTGTCATATACATATAAGAAGGAGTACAGATTAGTATCCATTACAAAAAGAAGACAAATGATCAAAAAACTTGAAACTGAAACATTATATGTTGATAGATATGGATTAAAAGAGCAGAACACTACCCAAAAGAAAAATAAAATAAAGATACTTATGAATAACTTTGGTTCAAAACAGGAGCATTAAACAAGCTAAAACAAGGTTGCAATTAACTAGAAGAGGAAAACATATATGGACAGTAACATATCAACAAACAACACACCAATGAGGATATAAATTAACACCTTCGTGGACTCACAATTGGTAACAAGTATGACATGTGTGAACCTTCCTATTCGAATAACTCAAACAAAAATGTTAAAACTTTTAAACATTAATAAGCAAGTCATGTTGAAGCATGAACTAAGTTAGTCACCTATTGTGTTCATCCAACGGAAGACCTAATAGACTTGATGTAGATTAAGTCACATTTAGGACAGAAACAAAGGAGGAAACATACCTTTAAACACATTTGAACAAGCTTTATTCATAAAGCAATACGTGTATCTTAAGGACCCACAAACGACTTCAAGACAAGGATGCAACATGCTATACTAGGACATCAACACTCAAGTCAAACCCATACAATGAGCCAAAAATGGACCAGGGAAGAAAATGAGTTGCATATCATGTTAAAATGACTCAAATGACAAGTTAAGAGCAAAAATCTGAAACAAAAACTAAAAAAGAAGACATCGCAAACTCAAGTGTTCAAAGTTATTTTTATCAAGAATTTAAACCAGCATTAAAGACATGACTGGTAGAGTATGAAACCATGAAAAAACGACCATTTGAGACGCCACTTAACTAAAAGAGCTTGAAATCGATTAAGGAACATACAGTTGAACAAGAAACCCGAAATTAACATGCAATACAGACTCTTATCACTTAATAATAAAACCACAGCATTAACTTGTCGTGAACTCTCCAACAGAATATAGCTATCTAGCATCACTATTCAACAAGATTAATGAGTGCAAAACCCCGATATTTAGACAGAAATCCCAAAACGAATGATCAAACAACCCAAATGAAACACACAACTCTTCACAGAAATCGAGTGAAGTGATTGAGGATATTACCTCTTTAGGAGTAGCGAACTGAGATGAAGAACAACCTAACAAAGACTATCACACCAAGGAATCACGTATATGAACCTCCTGACTTCATCCTTCGAAAAATAAAATGAAACTCTTCTGAAAAATTGCTTCCTCTTTAATTTTTAGGCCAAACACATATGTAACCCCTTAAACTTGGCCTCAATTTTCATTTTGGCACTCCAACTCAACCTTTTTCTATTTTAACCCTTCAACTTTCCATTTTGACTCTTCTATCCGATGAATCAACAAAATGGGGGTGAGTGTACATCACATACCATGACATGGCATAAAAGCCAATTAAAAATACATACACAACCCGTATAACTTGACTTTATTTTTTGTTTTGACACTTTATCTTGTCTTTGTTCAATTTTAGCCTTTCAACTTCATTATTTATGTAGCATTTAAACCCAATTACTAAATTTTATAATTTTTTTAATTTTTATATTTGTTATTTTTAATTTTTTTATTTTAATGTCGAGTTTGTCCGTTAGTTTTCAAAAACAATTCTTAAAGAATTAATTAAAAAAAATTAAAATAATATTTTTTTAGAGTTTCTATATATATTTTTTTAAAATAACCAAAGAAAGCGTGTCGGTTTTCTTTTTTAAATAATTAATTAAATTAAATAACATCATATATTTTACTTTTTTCTCATATTCAAGCTTTGTAGATTTAACTCACAAAGCTTTGTAGATACAGAAAACATGAACTAGTATTTGAGTTAAATCCACAAAGCTTGAATGTGAAAAAAATAAAAGTACCTAATGTTATTTAATCCAATTAGTTAAAAAATAAAATCAACAAACTTTCCGTAGTTGTTTTTTAAAAAAATAATTATAAAGAAACTCTAAAAAATAAAAAAATAAAAATTGTCTGTTAATTCTTTATAAAAATTTTAAAAGTAATAGACAAACGTCGATTATAACAAAAAGTAAAAGTAAAGAACAAATATAATAATAAAAATTATAAAATTAGTAATTGTGTATAAATGCTACATATAAAATAAAGTTGAAAGGTTAAAATAAAATAAAGAAAAGATAAAGTGTCAAAATAAAAAATAAAAGTCAAGTTAGAAGGGTGGTGTATGTAATTATAATTGGCTTTTATCCCATGTCATGACATGTGAAGTATATTTTCCCCCATTTTGTTGATTCATTGGATAGAAGTGTCAATGAAATATGAAATTGGAGTTGAAGGGTTAAAATGGAACAAGGTTGAGTTGGAGTGCCAAAATGAAAATTGAGGCCATGTTTATTGAGATGATGAACGGATGTCCTCCAAATAGAGGAGAAAGGGGGTATATGTATAGCACAAAATTAGGGCAAACGGGAGGGGGAAAACCAGGGCCAAAATGGGGAAAAAGGGTCAGATATTTGGGATAAATTTTTGGGATTTCTTTCTAATTTGAATGGGAATACTCAAATCTATTGGAATTTCTCCAACGGATTGAGAAATCCGACCATAGATTTCAAGGTAGTAGATGCAATTGAGACACATATGAGATTCTTCACAACAGATTTGTACCAAATGGAAGAGAAAAGGGACGTGTACATACGGATAGGAGAAGGTGAACTGTTAGACCCTGTTTTTTTTTTTAATTAAGGATAATCCAATCGGAAAATTTTGTTGTGGAGGTCGTGTAATTTGAATTTAAGTATATTCCCAGCCCATGATTATAGTATCAAGTGAATTTAGTGTGTATAATTAAGTTTGAGTCGGAAGTCCTCGATTGGATCAAAATAGAAAAGTTTAGGACCTAATTGATCAATAGACTAAGATGGAGCCCTTATGATACAATTTTGGAAAATTGAAAGAAGAAGAAGAAGAAGAAGAGTTTCTTAAAATGAATAGTAACCCTCACGGATTACTGTAGCAAATGGAAAAATTTCCATTTTTTCGGGCTTTCAATTAATTGAGTCTTCAAGATTGGTATATTGAATCCCCTAAGTAGCGTGGAGGCATTGGTTGGTCGAGAAAACGTTCGGTTTTGTGGTTACGAAGTTTGGAGCTTGTGAAGGGGTTGAGAGGTAAGTTGAAT
>JAABOM020002709.1:0-20575 GCA_011800125.2 Solanum clarkiae
TTTTCAACTCTATATCACTCAAGACACTCTCAAAACCCTCTCTAACACTTGACCAAATATTTCATCCAAATTCAAGTGTCTCAAGCTTAATTTCGGATCTCAAAAACTCCATCCAAGATTCAAGTTTCCTTCAAGTCTACATCAAGAAAACCCAAGTTTAAGGTATGTGAGTTTCAACCATTGGGTCCTTTCACCCATGGTGCCCAACCTTCCTTTTTATGAAAGATTGCATGTATTCAAGTTGTGTTTCTTACGTGTATTACTTATTATGAATTATGATTATAAATTACATTGGGATTTTATGAAATGTTTATTGAAAATACATGTTTATCTATTTCAAGCTTATACTATGAGATGGTTTGTCTATTGTGACCATGCATGTTTTGGGCTGTGAAACTATGACCTATTATGAGATTTGATGATGGATTTCAAGGTATCTTACATGAGTGTTTTACGATGAGTTGGTGGGTTGATTTACATTAAGTTTTCTCACATTATTTCACTCTAGAATTGCATATTTTGAACTAGCATTGCACACCCACCAAGTATTTGATAAAATGTCTTGACAAGGATTCTCAAGTTATTGATGGTCTATTATATGGTTTATAAGTCAAGTGACTTTATGATGATTAAGGGATTTTATATATGTATTGAATTCATGAAAAGTATCTATAGTATTTCAACTTGACCACACCTTGTCGGGGGTAACATGCCCGTACTACCACGTTGAGGAGTAGATACCGTGACCACTTTGTCGGGGGGTGACATGCCCGTACTACTATGTTGAGGGGTAGATACCTTGACCACCTTGTCGGTGAGTGAAATGCCCATACAACTATATTAAGGTGTAGATACCTTGATGAACGAGTCCAAAAAGTGCCCGAAAATATGCCTCAGAATGCCCAGAATTTTTAATTGCATATATATCAAAATCCATTTGTTATTTAAAAAATCTGACTTCATATTCTTGTTTAGGTGTAAAAGGGCCTAACCCCAATTTAAGAGCGAAAGATTAGTAATTATGAAATTCCCGAATGTCGATTTCCAGTAGAGTTTTCCATTGCCTTCGTGACGCGCCCATGTATAATTTGGGGATTGTTTTTATAGTTTGGTCCAAGACTTCTAAGTCTTGGACCTAAGACTTCTAAGTCTTGGACCTAAGTGTTTCCAAATGTGTTTTTATCTATGCTTAGCTTTATTTCACTCTTATATTACCCAAAACATTCCCCAATACTCATTCAAACACTTAGTCATATTTTTACTCCCCAAACTCAAGTCCTAAACCTCATCCCAATCTAAGGTTCTCCTTCAAGGTTCTTCTTCAAGCTTCAAGTCACCACATCTAATCTTCACCAGTTCATCTCCAAGATAATGTGGGTTTCTTTCATGGGTTCCTTTTACCCATAATACCCAAGACTTCTTTTACTCAAATTGCATAATTTAAAGTTGATTTACAAATAGGTCTTGCTAATTATGAAATTCACTACACACTATGTTAAAGCTATGTACAGTTATGATTGTTTTGCCATGTTTTGAGCTATAAATCTTTGATCTATTGTAAGATGTGAGAAGAGATTTTGATGTATATTGCTTGAGGTTGCTGTAAGATGTTGATTGATGGTTTTACAATTAATTTTCTTACATGATTTCATCTCTATAATCCATCGTTTTATATTAGCATTACACACCCTCCTAAGTATTTGATAAAATGTCCGGATGTGGTTTCTTGAGTAGTTGAAGGTCTAAAGCATGAGATATGATATGATTGATTATATGATGATGAAATGAGCTTATGTATATGATATATATATTCTATATGAAGTGTTACAATAGACCATACCCAATTTGGGGGGCAGGGGAGGGAAGGAACTAAGAGCTAGGATAACCTTGTCGGGGGTTAGTACCTTGATAGCTAATTAAGGGGTTAGTACCTTGATAACCGAGGTAGGGGTTTGTACTCATCAATCAATATGAGGGTTTGTACTCATCAACTATGTGAGGGGTCTGTACTCATCAACTATGTGAGGGGTTTATACTTCGCCACCAAGATAATAAGGTGAGATTATCATCAACCATGTGAGAGGTTTGTATCACACCACCAGGGTAATGGGGAGAGATCATCATCAACCAACCAAGGGTTTGTACTTGGGAAATCTAGCTTGGTCTATTCTACACGTATGATAACCTATATGAACATGAGTTATTCAAACATATTTTACTCGAGCATTAAGCATTCATGCCATATTGTTATATAATATCTATTGCCTATTGTTATGCATTTTGATTATGATGCCTAATACTTGTTGTATTGCATCCTACGTATTTAGTACATTTAAATATACTAATGCATACTATATGCCTACATGATGTCACCATGTAGGAACCGGTGCTCAAGTTGACCATCATCCTTCTCCAGGTGGCTAATTCGATACTACTCAAATTAGTTGGTGAATCCTATACTTCGGGGATCTTAGTCTATGTTTCTCCTATTATGTATTGAAACATTCTTCTTTATGTTCTATTTGACTATGAGGGTGAGCCGATTGCTTTGTCTTGGCCACCGCTCTTATCTATGTATTAGAGGTACTTGTTGGATAAGTTACGTATCTATGATATGAGACTAGACTCTTACCTCTTGATTATGATATTGTGCAAGCTTTTCCCTTAGCCCCTTGCCCCTATTCTTACTCTTTATTATCTTTTATATCCTTTCGCGGCCAATGATGTATAATGACAAGTTAAGAGGCTTGTTTGGGGTCCCGTCCGGTTCCCTATTCACTGTGTCATGTCTAGGACCTAGGCTTGGGTCGTGACAAACATGGTATCAGTGCACTAGGTTGATAGATTCTTGAAGTCCAACACACTGCGTCGATTAGAGTCCTATTCATGGTTGTGAAGCGCGTCATGACTATGAGTAGGAGGTTATGAGACGTTTTAGGAAAATTTTCCCTTCTTCATGTTCTAGGTCGTGCTATAGAGTTGTGGTAAGTTTATACCTAAGGATTGTTCTTTGCTATGCTAGATCATGCTAAACACTCGAGGAAGAAGGACCCAAAAACCCCAGGAGAAACCTACCAATGGTGAACTCCGAGATTCTCTCACTATGTTTACCTAAGTTGTAGTCAACCAAGTCAATCAAGGAGACCAATCCCCTCATACTACTACCTAGGAGCTACGGTAAGAGACTTCATGAGGATAAAGGTCAAAAGTGGATGAAAATCCACAAGAGTTCATTGATGAGGTTTACAAGATCTTGAATATCATGGGCGTTGGGCCAAATGAAAAGGTGAAGTTGGCGGCATACGAACTCAAAGGGGTAGCTTAAATATGGTATGATCAATGAAAGGGGGAGAAGGGTAATGGTTATGTGGTGCTTTGGCAGGAGTTCAAATTGGCTTTCCTCAATTTATTTTTCCCTATTGAGCTTAGGGAGGCTAAGTTAGTAGAGTTCAAGAACTTGAAACAAGGTGCTTTGAGTGTGAGGGAGTAGCCCTCAAGTTTAATCAACTTTCAATGTATGCTCCTTATTTAGTGGCTGATCCTAGATCTATGATGAATAAATTTATGATGGGGGTCTCCAACTTGGAGAGTGAAGAATGTCAGTCCACCCTTGCTAATTAGTGAGATGGACTTGTCTCGGTTGATGACTTATGCCGAGAAAATAGAGGAGGAAAAGTTGAGCAAGAGAAGGGGGCATGAGGCCAAGAGGGCCCGATTTGAGGGTAAATTCCAAAAGGGTGCTAGATTTCATCAAGGCTAAGGGCCTCCTCATGCTACTAATAGGGGGTTTGCCAATTACTTTCCTAGGCCTCAAGGTGTTGGTGGTGTGGCTCCTATTGATGGGTGTCTTAGATGTGGAAGGAATCATAGAGGCCCATGTTCGAAAGATTCTAATGCATGCTTCGATTATGGGGAGCTTGGGCACAAGAAAGTAGATTGTCCAAGAAACTATGGCAAAGTTCGGGGAGCTAATGCTATCTATTGGGTAGAGGTGGTCCTCAAGGTGGTGCCCCAAGGCACAATCTGTTTTATTCTCTACATGGGAGACAATTAGTTGGTGAGATCCACGATGTTGTTACCGATATGTTGAAAATCTTGACTTTGATGTATATGCTTTGATTGATCTGGGTGCTACTCTTTCCTTTGTTACCCTTTTTGTTGCTAAAAGGTTCTGTGTTGTTCCCAAGTTGTTTCATGAGTCATATGAAGTGTCTACTCCCATTGGTTCCTCTATTGTTGCAAGGAAAATTTATAGGAATTGTACTATTTGCATTTTACATAAGTTGTTGCCTTGTGATCTTGTTGAATTAGACATGTAGATTTTGATGTCATTCTTGGGATAGATTAGTTGCATGCCTACTATGCTTCTATTGAATATAGAACCCGTAGGGTCAAGTTTAAATTTCCCAATGAACCTTTCCTTGAGTGGGAGAGTCAAGATGTGGTGGAAAAGGATAGATTCATTTCATGCATTAAAGCTCGTAAGTTGATTTCTAAGGGGTGTCTTTACCATCTTGTGAGGGTTAAAGACGTGGAGACCAAAGTCACTTCCATTATGTTAGTTCTGGTTGTAAACGAGTTTCTTGATGTCTTTCCAAATAACCTTCCCGGTGTCCCTCTCGAAAGGGAGATAGATTTTTGGCATAGATCTCCTTTCCGACATCCAACGTATCTCCATGCTCCCTTCTGTATGGCCTCGGTGGAGTTGAAGGAGTTAAGGAACAATTGAAAGATTTATTGGAGAAGTAATTTATTAGACCTAGTCAATCACCTTGGGGTGCTCTGGTGTTATTTGTGAAAAAGAAGGATGGGTCACTTAGAATATGCATTGACTACCGGCAACTCAATAGGGTAACTATAAAAGTTAGATATCCTCTTCCAAGAATTGATGACTTGTTTGACCAATTACAAGGGGATAACTTTTTCTCTAAGATTGATCTTCGGTCCGGGTATCATCAAGGAATGGACAGGGACTGTTATATTCCTAAGACAGCCTTTCGAACTAGAAAAGGGCATTATGCATTTGTTGTGATGTCATTTGGGTTGACCAATGCACCGGCCATCTTCATGGACCTAATGAATAGGGTCTTCAAACCCTACCTTGATTCTTTTATTATGGTCTTCATTGATGATATTTTGATCTAATCACATAGTAGGGAGGAGCATATAGGTCATTTGAGGGTTATGTTGCAAAGGTTGAGGGATGAGAGATTGTATGCTAAATATGAAAAGTATGAAGTTTGGTTGAAGGAGGTTGCATTCTTGGGTCATGTGGTGTCGGCGGATGGTATTAAAGTAGATCCTAAGAAGACTGATGTGATTAGAAATTATCCTAGACCCTTGACCCTGTCGGATATTAGGAGCTTCTTGGACCTTGTAGGTTACTATAGAAGATTTGTGGATGAGTTCTCCTCCATTGCTTCCCCTATGACAAAATTAACTCAAAAGAAGGTTAAGTTTGGGTGGACCAATGAATGTGAGAGAAGTGACCAAACATTGAAGGATAGACTTCTGTTCGCTCATATATTATCACTACTGGATGGGCTTGAGGTTTTTTTTGTGTATTGTGATGCATCTAGAGTTGGTTTGTGTTGTGTGCTAATGAAAAATGGTAAGGTCATTGCCTATGGTTCTAGACAACTCAAAATGCATGAGAGGAACTACCTTACCCATGATCTCGAATTGGCCGTCGTGGTGTTTGCCTTAAAGATTTGACATCATTATTTGTATGGGGTGCATGTTGAAGTCTTCACCGATCATAAGAGCCTCCAATATGTCCTCATTCAAAAAGATCTCAAATTGAGACAAAGAAGGTGGCTAGAACTTCTTAAGGACTGTAACATGAGTGTGCATTATCATGCAGGTAAGGCAAATGTGGTGGCGGATGAATTGTGTAGGGTATCTATGGGTAGCCTAGCCCATATTGATGGTGGTGATAGGGAGATGGCTAGAGAGGTGCATAGATTGGCTAGATTGAGGGTTAGGTTGGAAGAGGTTGATTTTGATGGTGTTGTAATAATTGACGGGTCTAAGTCTTCTTTGGTTGACGAGCTGATAGCAAAATAAGATCTTGACTCCTCCTTGCTTGAATAGAAGGCCCTGTTGAAAGAGGGAAAAATAGAGGTTTTCTCCCAAGGGCCTTGTTGCATTGCATCCTACATATTTAGTACATTCAAACGTACTCACACATACTCTATGCCTTAATGTTGCTACCATGTAGGAACTGGACACCTCTCAATCATTCTCCACGTGGCTAGTTTAGTGCTTTGGAAGATAAGCTTTGGTGAGTCCTCAAGTCCGGGGACATTAGCTATGCTACTCTTGCTATTGGATGCCTCTTTATGTTGAACACTTGATACTACAAGGGTGAGCCCGAAAAGTGTCTTGGCCCCCACTCCAATCTTTGTTTAGAGGTGTTTGTTGGAACAGTTGATATACTTATGCTTTGTGATTTGACTATTTTATGCTTTATAAATATCAAGGCTTCCCTTAGTCCCTTTTCCCTTATTTATATCTCTTGTTGCTGTTATTTTGCTTCCGCGACCAAGGATGTATGATTGATATGCTAAGAGGCTTGTTTGGGGTTCATTCGAGTTCCTCATTCGCTGTGTCACATCTAGGACCTAGGCTTGGGTCATGACAAACTTGATATCAGAGCACTAATTTGTTTATGGTCCTTGAAATCCAACACACTGCATCGATTAGACTCTTGTTCATGGTTGTGAAGTGCACCATAACTATGAATAAGTAGCTATGAGGCATTTTAGAAAATGTTTCCTTTCTTCATGATCTATGTCGTGCTTTAGAAATAAAGTAAGGTTTTTTTCTGTAATGATTGTTCTTTGCTATTCTAGGTCATGCTTATTCCAAGAGGAAGACTAAGAAGAGCTCGTTCACCTGAGCAACAACTGGCCCCTCTTGCTCCTTAAGCTCCTCAAGATGGGGGAGTGGCCCATGATGAGTTTCGAGATGCTATCACTATGTTGGCTCATGCTATGAACAATCAAATCAACCAAGGGCCCCAAGTCCCTCATTCTCCGACTCTGGCCTCAAGGGTGAGGGATTTTACTAGGATGAATCCACCCGAGTTCTATAGGTCCAAGGTGGATGAGGATCTCCAAGAATTCATTGATGAGGTGTATAAGGTATTGTTCATTATGGGGGTTAATTAGGAGGAAAAAGCGGAGTTGGCGGCCTACTAACTCAGAGGGGTGTTTTAAATATGGTTCACTCAATGGAAGATGGAGAAGGGGAATGATAATGTTTATCCCTTGGGAAGAGTTCAAGGCAGCATTTCTCAATTGGTTCTTCCCTATTGAGCTAAGGGACGCGAAGATGATAGAATTTATGAATCTAAGGCAAGGGTCTATGAGTGTGAGGGAGTATGCCCTCAAGTTTAACTATCTCTCCAATTATGACTACAATTGGTTGCCGAGCCGAGGTCAAGGATGAACAAATTTGTGTCGGGTATATCCCACTTGGTCAATAAGGAGTGTCGTACCACCATGTTCATAGGTGATATGGATTTATCTTGTCTCATGACATATGCTGAACAACGAGAGAGTGAGAAGCTTAGAAAGATAAGGAGTGGTGAGTCTAAGAAGGCTCATTTTGAAGGTGGATTCCAAAATTCCAAGGGTGGTCGATTTCCTTAAGGCCACAAGTTCTAAGGCCAAGGGTCTTCCAATGCTCCTAATAGAAGGTTTGCTAATGACAATCCAAGGTTCCAAAATGGTAATGGTGTGGTGCCTAACCCTATGCGCCAAAGATGTGGTAGGAGCCTTGATGACCCATGTTTAAAGGACTCCAATTCTTGCTATGGTTGTGGTAAAGTGGGTCACAAAGTGATTGATTATCATCATGCTAGAAACAAAAGTAGAGATGGTCCTCTACAAGGCCAAGGTTTAAATGCGGGTCAAAGGGGAAGAGGAGGCCAACAAGGGGTGCCCCAATGCAAAATAGATTCTATGCTCTTCAAGGGAGAAAAGGGGTAGATGAGGTTCCCAATGTCATTACCAATATGTTAAAGGTTTTTGATTTTGATGTATATGCATTGATAGACCCAGGTGCCACTCTTTCTTTTATTACTCCTTTTGTTTCCAAAAAAGCTTCATGTTAGTCCTAAATTGTTGTGTGAGCCTTATGAAGTGTCTACCCCCATTGGTGAGTCCATTGTTGCGAGAGGGTCTAAAGAAATTGTCCCGTGTTTATTTTGCATAAAATCTTGCCTTGTGATTTGTTGAATTAGATATGGTGGATTTTGTTATCATTCTTGGGATGGATTGGTTGCATACATATTATGCTTCTATTAATTGTAGAATCCATAGAGTGAAATTCTGATTCCCTAATGAACTGTCCTTGAGTGGGAATATTGTGATGTGGTGGTCAAGGGTAGATTCATTTCTTGTTTTAAAGCCCAAAAGTTTATTTCTAAGGGGTGTCTCTATCATCTTGTGAAGGTTAGGAATGTTGAGTCCAAAGTCCTTCCTATAGAGTCGGTTCCAGTGGTTAATGAATTTCTTAATGTCTTTCGTAATGAGCTTCCCGGTGTTCCTCTCGAAAGGGAAATAGACTTTGGTATGGACCTTATTCTCGATACTCAACCCATTTCTATTCCCCCTTACCGTATGTCCCCGATGACCCAAGCAAAATCCACAGAGTTGAAGGAGTTGAAGGAGAAATTAAAGGATTTGTTGTAGAGGGGTTTTATAGCCTAGTAAGTCACCTTGGGGTGCACCTATGTTACTTGCGAAGAATAAGAATAGTTCTCTTAGAATATGTACTGATTACTGACAACTTAATAGAGTCACCATAAAGAACAAGTACCGTTTACCAAGGATTGATAACTTTTTTGATCACCTTCAAGGGTCTAGTCACTTTTCTACGATTAATCTTTGGTCTGGGTATCACCAAATGAAAGTGAGGGAGTGTGACATTCCTAAGATGACTTTCTGGACTAGGTATAGACAGTTTGAGTTTGTGGTTATGTCCTTTGGGTTGACTAATGCACTAGCTTTATTTATGGATCTTATGAATAGGGTCTTTAATCCCTACCTTGACTTGTTTGTTGTGGTTTTTGTTGATGGTATCTTGGTCTATTCCCATAGTGAGGAGGAGCATGTGAATCACTTGAGGGTGGTGTTGCAAATATTGAGGAGGAGAGGTTGTATGCAAAATATGAGAAATGTGAGTTTCGGTTGAAGAAGTTGCATTTTTGGGACATGTGGTGTCGGGTAATGGTATTAAGGTGGATCCTAAGAAGACGGAGGTGATTAGAAATTGGCCTAGACCCTTGACTCCATCGGACATTAGAAGTTTCTTAGGTTTGATGGGTTATTACCGGAGGTTTATAAATGGTTTATTTTATGTTGTTTCTCCCATGACTAAGTTGACTAAAAAGAAGGAGAAATTTGTGTGGAACGATGAGTGTTAAAAGAGTTTCCAAACTTTGAAAGATAAGCTTGTCTTCTCTCCTATCTCGTCTCTTTCGAAAGGGTTAGAAGGATTTGTTGTGTATTGTGATGCCTCAAGAATTTGTGTGGGGTGTGTTTTGATGCAAAGTTGTAAGGTGATAGCATATGCCTCTAGGCAACTTAAGGTACACGAGAAGAATTCTCCCACCCCTAATCTTAATTGGTGGTCGTGGTATTTGCTTTGAAAATTTGGCATCACTACTTGCATGGGATTCATGTTGATATATTCACCGATCATAAGAGTCTTCAATATGTGTTCACCCAAAATGATCTTAACTTGAGACAAAAAAAGTGGTTAGAGCTCCTTAAAGATTATGATGTGAGTGTTCATTCTCACCCCGACATAGACAATGTGGTGGCTGATGCTCTAAGTAGGGTGTCTATGGGTAGTCTAGCTCATGTTAATGATGGTGGCAAAGAGGTGGCTAGAGAACACCGATTGGCTAGATTGGGGGTTAGGTTGGATGAGGTTGACAATGGTGGTGTAGTGGTTATTGATGGTTCTAAATCGTCCTTGATTGAGGAGTTAAGGCAAAACAAGATCTTGAGCCCACCTTGTTAGAGTTGAAGGCCTTGGTGAAGAATGGTAAAGTAGAGGTTTTCTCCCAAGGGGGAGATAAAGCCCTTAGGTACCAAGGTAGATTGTGTGTGCTGAGTGTTGATGACTTAAGAAAGAAGAATTTAGATGAGGCTCATAATTTATCCTATTCCATTCACCCCGATATGTAAAGATGTATAGAGACATGAGAGAAGCATATTGGTGGGGTGGTATGAAGAGAGACATTGCCACGTTCATATTCGAGTGTCACAATTACCAACAAGTGAAAGCCGAACATCAAAGGCTAGGTAGCCTAGCCTAAGAAATAGAGATCCCTACTTGGAAGTGGGAGGAGATTAACATGGATTTTGTGGTTGGGTTGCCTAAGACTAGGAGGCATTTTGATTCTATTTGGGTTGTGGTCGATAGAATAACAAAGTTGGCTCATTTTCTACCAGTTAAAAGTACACATGGTGTCGACGATTATGCCAAATTATACATTCATGAGCTGGTTAGATAGCATGGGTTACCCTTGTCTATCATTTTGGATCATGGAGCTCAATTCACTTCTCATTTTTGGAGGTCTTTCCAAAGAGGTCTTGGTACCAAGATTAAAATTAGCACAGCCTTTCACCCTCAAATGGATGGTCAAGCTGAGAGGACTATCCAAACTTTTGAGGATATGCTTAGAGCTTGTGTTTTAGATTTAGGGGTAGTTCAGATAAACATCACCAACTCGTTGAATTTTCTTACAATAATAGCTATCACTCAAGCATTGGTATGGATCCTTTTGAAGCTCTTTATGGTAGGAATTGTAGATCACCAGTTGGGTGGTTTGAAGTTGGGGAAATGGCTTTGCTAGGTCCAAATTCGGTCATGGAAGCCTTAGAGAACATCAGGTTGATTAAGGAGAGATTGAAAACAACCTAAATTAGAAAAAAGTCCTATTCTAATGTAAGGAGGAGAGGTCTTGAATTTAAGGTTGGTGATTGGGTTTACTTGAAAATCTCACATATGAAGTGTGTAGTCCGATTTAGCAAGAAGGGTAAGTTGAGCCCAAGATTTGTGGGTCTTTATAGAGCATTGAGGAGGATTGGTAAGGTGGCCTATGAATTGGAGTTACCCATTGATATGAATATGGTTCATCCAGTCTTCCATGTATCTATGTTGAGGAAGTGTGTGGGTGACCCAAGTGCTATTGTACATTTGAATGTTGTGGGTTTGGTAGAAGATAATTTGACTTATGAGGAGGCCCAGGTGGAGATTTTGGATAGACAATTGAAGAGATTGAGAAATAAGGATGTAGCTTCTATGTAGGTTCTTTGTAGAAACCAACAAGTTGAGAGTGCCACATGGGAAGCCGAGGCAGACATGAGAAAGCGATATCGCTATCTCTTCCACTCTACTCAAGCCTAAAGTACTAATTTAATTCCCCTATCTGATTTCAAGTCATAAGTTTCAACCTTATGTCATTTTGCATGCATTCATGATTATTGTAACAAGTTTATGGGTATTTTTGATATTTATGTTGAGATTCTGAAAATGATGAGAAACAACCCCAAAAAGTGCCTGAAAATGTTCCTTGGAAGTGCCAAAATCATAATTTCCATATATGTCAAAAATCGTGCATGACATCGAGAATCCGACTTCATATTCTTCTTCAGGGGGTCAAATTGAGTGAAAGATGGGTCTAACCCTGATTTAAGAGCAACCATATCAAATTCTGAAAATCACAAAATGTGATTTCCAGAGAAATTATCGCACCCCTAGCGCGATGTGCCAAGGGTACGCCTCTGTGTATTTTTTTCCAATTTTGACTTTGGTCCAAGACAAATTTTTAAGTATTGGGCCTAAGTATTCCCAAACATGAAAATACTTATATTTAGCCATTTTTCACCCTCATATCATTCAAAACATTCCCTAATACTCATTCAAATACTTAGCCAAACATTTTACTCCTAAACTCAAGTCTCAAAACTCATCCGAATTAAAAGATTCTCATTCAAGATTCAAGTCTTCATCTCCAATCTTCATCAAGTTCATTCTCAAAGCTAAGGTATGTGGGTTTATTTCATGCTTTCCTTTCACCTATGATATCCAAGATTCCTTTACTCTAATTTGCATGATATAAAGTTGATTCATTCTTGGATGTTACTTATTATGAAATTCACTGCATACTATGTTGGAGTTTATGAAATTGTGATTGTTTTACTATGTTTTGGGCTATGAATCTAAGATCTAATATGAGATTTGATGAAAGGTTTTGATGTATTGCTTGAGGGTGTTACCAAGTATTTATTAATGGTTTTACATTGAATTTTCTAGCATATTAACACTCTTGAATTGCATGGTTTTACACTAGCACTACATACCCTCTAGGTGTTTTATAAAATGTCTGGTTATGGGTTCTGGAGGAATTGAAGGTCCAATGCATATCTTATGAGTTGAATGACTATATGATAACGAAATGTTGATGAAATAATGATGAAATGAATGTATGTACGTAGTATTCTATAAATAGTATTGGAATGTGACCATGCCCTACTCAGGGATTGCGCGCCGGGTAATCGTGTCAAGGGGTTTGTACCTTGATAACCATGTTAAGGGGTTTGTACCTTGTTAACCATGTTGGGAGGTTTGTACCTCGATCACCACAGATGGTAGGGTGCGACCATCCACAAACCAATTGAAAGGGTTTGTACCTTAATCACCAAGGGTGATAGGGTGCGATGATCCACCATATGATGATGGTCTCTTCTTACACATATATTATGTTCTATGTGAGAATGTTTTACATAAGCACTAATCATACATGCCATCTTTCTATTATGCTACCTATTGAGAATTATTATGCATTTTGACTATGATGCCAATTTATTATTGCATTGCATCCTACATGCTTAGTACATTCAAACGTACTAACACATACTGTATGCCTGCATGATGTCACCATGTAGGAGCCGGTGCATCGCTTGATCCTCCTCCTCCACGTGACTGGTACGATTCTCTCAAGCAAGTTGGTGAGTCCTTCATTCTAGGGACATTACTTATGATCTCTTGCCATGTATTAAGACTATCTTTCTTTTATTTATGGTTGACAATGAGGGTGAGCCCAGTTGGTTGTTGTGGCCCCCCTCTTATCTATGTAGTAAAGGTGTTGTTGGATATATTATGTATCTATTCTATGAGCCTTGACTCTCTTGTTTCTCGAGGTTATAAATTGGAAGTTTCCCCTTGGTCCTAATTCCTTTGTTTATACTTATCTTTCATTGTTACTTTAATTGCTTCCGCAACCAAGGATGTGTAATGATATGCCATGAGGCTTGTTTGGGGTTCCTTCGGGTTCCCCATTAACCAGTCACGTTTAGGCTCTAGGCTTGCGTCATGACAAATATTGTATCATAGAACTACGTTGTTAGATCCTTGGAGTCCAACACACCCCGTTGATTAGATTCTTATTCATGGTTGTATTGTTCACCATAACTATGAGTAGGAGACTACGAGACATTTTAGGAAATATTTCCCTTCTTCATATTCTAAGTCATGCTATAGAGTTGAAGTAAGTTTTTCCCCTTAACAATTGTTCTTTGCTATGCTAGATCATGCCTAACATAAGAGGAAGATGAGCTTGCACACCCCAGGAGACACCGGCCAGTGGAGAGCTTAAGGATGCTCTCACCTTACTTGCACAAGTTATGGCTAATTAAGCCAATAAAGGGGCCCTAGATCCTAATGCTCCTACACTGGCATCTCGCGTGAGAGACTTCATGAGAATGAATCCCCCGAAATTCCATTGGTGAAAGGTGAGTGAGGGCCCTCATGAGCTTATTGATGAGGTCTACAAGATTTTGCCTATCATGGGTGTGAGGTCAGAGGATAAAGCTGTGTTGGCGGCCTACCAACTAAAGGGGATAGCTCAAATATGGTACAGCCAATGGACGGAAGAGAGGGGAGTCAGCTATGTGGTGCTTTGGGAGGAGTTCAAGGTGGCTTTCCTTAATTGGTTCTTCCCCTTGAAATTAGGAAAGCTAAGTTGGTGGAATTTATGAATTTGAGGCAAGGTTCTATGAGTGTGAGGGAGTATTCCCTCAAGTTCAACCAAATTTCGAAATATGCTCCACATTTGGTGGGCAACTCAAGATCTAGGATGAACAAATCTGTGCTGGATGTTTCTGACTTGGTTAGTGAGGAGTGCCGATCCACCATGTTGATTAGTGACAAGGACTTGTCATGTTTGATGACCCATGCTAAGAAACTGGAAGAGGAGAAATTAAAGAAGAGAAGGGGCCATGATGGCAAGAGGGCCCGTTTTGATGGCAGGTTCCAAAGCTGAAGGAGTGGCCGATTCAACCAAGGCCAAGAGTCTTCTTATGCTTCTAATAGGGGATTTGCCAATGACTTCCCAAGAACCCAAGGTGTTGGTATGGTGGTTCCTGATGAGGCATGTCCTAGGTGGGTAAGGTTTATAAGGGCCCATGCTTGAGAGATACTAATGCATGCTATGGTTGTGGGGAAATGGGTCACAAAAAGCTGATTGCCCTCAAAATCACAACAAGGGCAAGGAGGTTCATCAACAAGGTGCTAATGTGGTTCCTTTGGGGAGAGGTGGACGATAAGATGGTGTCCCAAGGCACAATCGGTTTTATACTTTGCATGGGAGGAAAGGGGTTGAGGAGGTCCTGATGTTGTTACCGGTAATGTTGAAATTTTTTAACTTTTATGTGTATACATTGATTGATCTGGGTGCCACTCATCCTTTTGTTACTCCCTTTGTTGCAAAAAAGTTCCATGTTGACCCCGAGTTGTTGTGTGAGTCATATTAGGTATCTACTCCTATTGGTGCCTCTAATATTGCTAGAAAAGTCTATAGAAATATTCCCATTTTCATCTTGCATAAAATATTGCCTTGTGATCTTGTTGAGTTAGACATGGTTGATTTTGATATTATTCTTGGGATGGATTGGCTGCATGCATACTATGCTTCCATTGGTTGTAGAACCCATAGGGTCAAATTCCAATTCTCAAATAAGCCTGTCCTTCAGTGGGAGAGTCATGATGTGGTGGTCAAGGATGGGTTCATCTCTTGCATTAAAGCCCGTAAATTGATCTCTAAGGGTGTCTTTATCATCTTATGAGGGTTAGGGATGTGGAGTCCAAGGTCCAACCCATAGAGTTGGTTCCGATTGTAAATGAGTTTCTTGACATCTTTCCGAATGATCTTCTCGGTGTTCCTCCCCAAAAGGAAATAGACTTTGGTATAGACCTCCTCCTCGATACTCAACCCATTTCTATTCCCCCTTACCGGATGGCCTCGACAGAGCTGAAGGAACAATTGAGGGACTTGTTGGAGAATGTTTTTGTTAGGCCTAGCCGATCCCCTTGGGGTGCACTGGTGTTGTTTGTGAAAAAGAAGGATGGGTCCCTTAGAATGTGTATTGACTACCAGCAACTCAATAGGGTTACCATCAAGAATAGATATCCTCTTCCGAGAATTGATGAGTTGTTTGACCTATTGCAAGGGGCTAGCCATTTCTCTAAGATTGATCTTTGGTATGGGTATCATCAAGTAAAGGTGAGAAGTGTGATATTCACAAAATGGCCTTTCAAACTAGATATGAGCATTATGAGTTTGTTGTGATGTCTTTTGGGTTGGCCATCGTGCAAATCTAGTTTGAACCACACTACTTTGGAAGTGTGATATTCCCAAAATGGCCTTTTAATGCATCACTACTTGTATGGGGTGCATGTTGATGTGTTCACTGATCATAAGAGCCTCCAATATGTCTTCACTCCAAAAGACCTCAACTTGAGGAAAAGAAGGTGGCTAGAACTTCTTAAGGATTATGATATGAGTGTGCATTATCATCCTGGTAGGGCTAATGTTGTGGTAGATGCCTTGAGTAGGGTCTCCATGGGTAGCCTAGCTCATGTTGATGGTCGTGATTAGGAGATGGCTAGGAAAGTGAATCGGTTAGCTAGATTAGGGGTTAGGTTAGAGGAGGTTGATGATGGTGATGTTGTTATTGTGGATGGTAAAAGAGGGCAAGGTTGAGGTTTTCTCCCAATGGAGAGATGGTGCCCTTAGGTACCAAGGTAGGTTATGTGTACCTTGTATTGATGACTTGATAGAAAGGATCCTTGATGAGGCCCATAATTCTTCTTATTCTATCTACCTCAGTTCTACCAAAATGTATAGAGATTTGAGGGATGTGTATTGGTGGCGAGGCATGAAGAGGGACATTGCCAAATTCGCTTTCGGTTGTCATAGTTGTCAATAAGTCAAAGTCGAACATCAAAGGTCGAGCGGCCTAACCCATGACATAGAAATTCGTACTTGGAAGTAGGGGGCGATTAATAAGGATTTTGTGGTTGGGTTGCTCAAAACTAGAAAATGTTTTGATTCATTTTGGGTTGTGGTTGATAGGATGACAAAATCGGCTCATTTCCTTTCGATTAAGACCATATATGGGGCTGAAGATTATTCAAGGTTGTACATCTATGACTTGGTGAGGTTGTATGGGGTTCTTCTATCCATCATATCGGATCGTGGTGCTCAATTTACTTCATATTTTTGGAGGTCCTTTCAAAGGGGTCTTGGTACAAGAGTTAAGTTTAGTATGACCTTTCACCCTCAAACGGATGGCCAAGCCGAAAGAACTATCCAAACACTTGAGGATATGCTTAAGGCTTGTGTATTGGAGCTTAAAGGTAGTTGGGATGATCATCTCCCATCGATTGAGTTTGCTACAACGATACCTACCTATCATATCCCAAACCTAGGATCTAGACATGACACGACGCATGGGGAACCCAAGCAAGCCTCTTAACATATCATTACATATCCTTGGTCGCGAAAGTAATAAAATATCAATAAAGCAATAGTAGAAAGGGTAAAAGGGACTAAGAGAAACTTCCATATAAACAACAAAAGTCAATAGAGTCAATGCTCATAGTATAGATACATATCATGTCCAAAAACACATCTACTTCATAAAGATAAGAGCGGGGGCCAAGACAAAGTAACTGGGCTCACCCTCATAGCCAATGCATAATCAAAGAGAGACAGTCTTAATACATAGAAAGATAGCATAAGCAATGTCCTCGGAATGGAGGACTCACTAACAAGCTAGAGGGAAGTCGTACTAGCCATGTGGAGGAGGATGCTCAAGTGGGGCTTCGGTCCATACATGGTGACATCATGTAGGTATGGAGTATGCATTAGTATGTTTGAATGTACTAAATATGTGGGATGTAATGCAACAAAAGATAAGTGGCATGATCAAGATGCATAAGTATAAGCAGTGAGTAACATCTAGCAATATGGCATGCATAGAAGATGCTTGAAGTAAATCATGCTTACATAAAACCATAATATATATGTAGGGAGTGACTATTCTTAGTGCAATCAAAGGCCTATCACCCGCTTGGAGAGATGCATGAGGTATAAACCACTTCATGAGGTTTTTGAGGTATAAACCCCCCAACGGGTTGATAGGTACAAACCCCCAACATGGTTGATGGAGTATGAACCCCCCAACGAGGTTGATGGGTATGAATCCCCAACGTTGTTGATGGATAGTCACACCATACCACCCGTGGTGACCGAAGTACCTACCCTAATAGGCTATCTAGGTAAAAACCCCTTGACATGGTTACCCGGCATGCAACCACCGAGTAGAGCATGGTCACAAACCAACACTACATAGAAGAATATTATTTGTTCATTCATCCCTTTCATCATCATATATCCATCATGAACACACATCCTTTTATTCATCATTCATCACCATTTCATTATCATTTCATCATGATATAACCATCACAATATCATTCAACTCATAAGACATGCATTGGACCTTCAATTCCTCAAGTAACCCTAGCCAGACATTTTATCAAACACTTAGAGGGTGTGTAGTGTAAAACCATGCAATTTAAGAGTGAAATCATGCTAGTAAATTCATTGTAAAACCTTCAATAGGTACTTGGTAACACCCTCAAGCAATAGATATCAAAACCTTTCATCAAATCTTACATTAGATCTTAGATTCATAGTTTAAAATATGGTAGATAGTCATGATTTCATAAAGCTTTAACATAGTCTGCAGTGAATTTCATAATAGGCAAGTCCCATTTGTAAATTAACTATAAATCATGCAATTTGGGTAAAAGGAGGCTTGGATATAATGGGTGAAAGGAACCCATGAAAGAAACCCACATACCTTTTGTAATACCCCAAATCATACATGTACTAGTTCTTTCAAATGAAACATGATATTGGTTGGTCAAATTAGCGCCCATTTTTAAAAGTGCTTGAATCTCATGTTAGAGGGAGATATGCGTGTTTAATGCTTAAGAGGATCGAGTGTATACACATTTTGTGTCAAATTGAGGAGATCACAACCCTAAACAAAGTGAGAGAATTAAGGTGCTTGCAGGACTTAGGAAGCTAGCAGGTGAGTCACCTACTTGCTTAGCTTATACTTGCTAGCTAGACGGAGACGAGACCAGATGTCAAATATGTTAAGCATGGATAAAATCCATGTTAAGGGTGTAAGTTTAGCCCATTTTTTAGCATCATAAATTGACTATATTTTTATCCCAAAAAGAATAGAAAAAGGGCCCAAGCCCATTACAATTCATTTGATAATTTAGGTCCAACTAACTAAAGAGAAAGGGCAAAATAGAAAACAAAGGCCCATCAATTTGCAACCCATTAAGTCCTAAGTAAAAAGGGTAAAATAGTAAATTATAACTTGATAAAATAAGGTTAAATATTCAAGAGAAAGTTGGCCAAAATTGTCTCTTTAAAAGGGCTTACAAGTAGCACCTTTAAGCTACTTCAACTTGTAAAACAAATCAGCTTTCACAAGCTTCTCTAGACTTTCTTGACCTTGCAAAGTAAGCACAAGGAGACTTTTAGGGTTCTTGGAGAAGCCCTACACTTTTAAGTTAATGGTAAATAAGTTTATTTATATGTTTAGTACGATTTTCTTATGAAAAATAAGAGACTATGTTGGTCAGATATATGCTGAAACTTTTGGACAACATGTGTTCCAAGGGTTGTTGTATACTTTTCTTGTTTATTTTGGAGATTTTCTCTTCTTGGTGGGTTTGATTATGAAAGAAGGTTGCTTTTCGTAATTTGTTTCAATTTTGTAAGGATGTATAAAGGTCGCTGCACTGTGTGGTTATAACAATCGAGGTTTAACATGTTATCCTATGTGTTGTTTGTAGAAATTATGGCTGATTGATTGAGGAATATGATCTTACATCCTACACCTATTTTGAGGACTATTTTTTAATTGTTTTAGGACTTTTTTATGTATAAATATTGTGGGAACAATTTGGTTAAAGTTGGTAAAGGTTTGGAATTGTTGACGTCATAATGTAGCAAAGTGACGTAATGTTAAGCTGCCTACTTGTATGTTGTGTATAATTGTTACATGTTGGGCCTTGTGAGCTGTTGTTAGATTGTTAAGGGTATAAAACAAGATGTATATAACATATATATAAGAATAGTTGTTAGAAAATACGATTATAAGTGAAAAGGTTGAAGGAATGCCTTTGGGTCGCTAATTATAAGCTTGCTGCCTGGGTGTTAGTTTTTATGATATTGGGCTGCCAGGAAGTGTTTCTTTGATACTAATACTAGTATTATTGCCTAATATATTGTAGATAAATATTTGGGGGGAAACGCTATCACTCCAAGGTAGTAACGAGGTCATACAACGAGGTATGTAAGGCTACTTGATTTCATATTATTTGGCTTGAAGCATAGCTCTCTCTTTGGAACATAAAAACACTTACCAACTCCGACACAACTGTTGACCGTTTCTACACTCTTTCACATATTCATATGCTCTAATACATAGTCACTTTCAGATCTGCATACATACTTGGATACCAAGACACATAGGTTCTTGTTCCTAAATAAAGTTCATGAGTTGTTTCATCTCATACGCATTTCATTATTTGTGTAACATATTCTTTTCATTATCATATTGTCTTGTATGATTATTTATATGTCACATGCTATATCTACAGTCCTACAGCTCCAATATTATAACCACCAAAAGAATCATATCAAAAGTAATTGAAAAATAAAGTATATTGCCTATTGATGGGTGGTAACCCGAGGGGTGGAAGAATCACCTAGCCACGGTCGATCCTATCATGGGGGAAGGGGGGGAGGGAGGAGGGTAGCCCAAGATGTGAAAGGAAAAGCCTAACAAGGGCCAATCCTGATATAAATTTATCACTGATCAGCTGGTCATTTGTATTACGTGTTATGCACAGATTATACAGTAAAGGTAAAGTAATTAAAAAAACATAAAGTTGTTATGCCCAAAGTCCCGTTTGGGCGGACTGGCACCCGATGTCGATGAGAATCGGGAGAACCAACCTGTATCTATGCACTTTCTATACATATTATAAGGGATTTCTGCATTTGACATGCCTTTAAGAAAATAAATAGTGATAACAAGCCAAAAAGGAAATGCATATGGCTAGGCCATTGGGGCCACGGTGTTTAAAGTACGAGACATGACCACACTTTAATTTACAT
>JAABOM020002750.1:0-20570 GCA_011800125.2 Solanum clarkiae
AAACTCCCGAGGGAGTGTATCCTAAGAATTTATGGAGTTGGGTGCTTCAATTTGCAACCACCTCCGTGCTTCCCCCATATTTCAATTTGTTTTTCTTGATATCTTTTTACTTATTGATCATCTCTTATTCGTTCCTTCAATAAAAATTAGAAATTACCGAATTATTAAACTCAAAATTTAAAAATCTCAAACCAAATACCAAACGCTCACCCTTACCTCAGCAGCACACTTTTTTTTAGGGAGAATCAATAGTATTACTACTTACCCTCCAACATAACTCGAGCTCTCAACCTACCAGTGAAGATGAAAGTTCTCAATCACTAAGCAAGCCTCACGTTTCATAACAAAGCCAACAGATGTTACTTTTCCTTTTCATTCAAAATTTCACATATCCACAACTATAATTAGGGATGCCAAAAGTTTACCCATGAGAATACAAATTGTGAGTCACGTGAGTTAGAGAGTATCACTTCGGGAAAGTACATTCACATGCAAATGGGTGACAAAAACAACGTAAAATCTGTATTTAAATTGCAAAAGTTTTGAGTCATAAAGAGAGAATGTACGGGAATGGTAGGGCCCTATTTCAACCAAATGACAAAACAATGTCTTTGAACTTATTAACAACCTTTCCCTCAACATTCAATATTTAGTTGAATACAGTTTTTATTCCTTATTTTATTCAGAAAATGCTTCCTCTAGTCTCTACCTTCAAGTATAAGGTTTACAATGTGAGAATCGAACCCTCACCAACAAAGTGAAAATTCATATAGTTAACCAACTAAGCTACTAAGATTCCTCGGTGTCCCTATTGCTTATAGCCTCTTAATACGAATACCCTCCCAGCAAATCACTTACTAATATAATCTTCTAAACCACACAACTCTATACAGCTTTGATTTTTTGTACTCTTCTAACAGAATACTTTTCTGAGGTAGTATTGTAAGGCTTCACAGGAACCATGGGAGTCTCTGCTACCCAATCTTGGATAGCATAGGCTGTAGTAAGGACCATTGCTTCCTACCCTATGGACAAATGTGTGTATGGTTTTTCTTGCACTTTTTAAGTGTTTTGTTTCACACAACATTGATGACCTCTTCTAGGAATCTTTGGGACAGTATAAGCTCCTGAAACTTGAAATGAATATGACTCACTATTTCACAAGACATTAGGAATATGTATGCTCCCCACTTGCTACATCTTGCCAAATTTTCTCAGGGAACAAATCGATCAAGCACCAGATAAGATGGTTATAGACAAATACTCATTTGCATTGCTGAACCATGGATCAAACAAAGAATCCAAAACACGTATGTCCTATTGATACTTGTCCAGATGTTTGGAAGCAAATCCAATGGCCCCCATTTGTCTCATGTCTAGTCATGTACAACTTCTGCCATTTAAATCTAGCTTAGCCAAGATCACACACATTTTGCTAAAACTATCAAGTGCACAATGGCATTAAAGAAAAGGAGAACCATGGTCTAGCCAAGTGCATCTTCTAAAATAGATTGATTGTGACAGATGGTTGCCCTGGATTCGCTCCAAGGGTTGGATTAAAACTAAAATACAAATCAAAATTCACCAATCTATTTAGAAAGTAAGAAATTCAAATTACCATAACTTCAAGATTCATATGAAAAACAAGAGGTTCTTGTGTGCCATAGCAACTTTGCATGGGCCATCTGGATATTTTCCATTCTGGTTCCCCTTGAAGAATTTACAACATTACAGCTTTAAATTCACTCGCTAGCAATGTTTAAGATCCCATTAAACAAGAGACCTTTCACTTAGCATAACCATGGCTTTCTAGTGGACATGTAACACAAATTACAAGCAACAACCATGTGAGGATTCTTTTAACTTTCTTCAGAAAAAAATTCTAAAAAAGGTCAACAATCTAATAAAACCACTATGTAAAGAAGTTATAGACAACTTCTAAGAAAGTGACAAGAATCTCAGACCTAGGGGTGTGCAAAAATCGAACCGATCGATAAACCGAACTGATAAAAATATCATTGGGTTATTAGGTTATCGAGTTTTTAATGGTTTTGAAAAAAAAATAGATTATTGGGTTATTGGTTCGATATCGGTTTTTACTATTGCGTTATTAGGTAAACCGATAACCCAATAAAATTATAATAATTTACTATTTTAATCTATCATAAATATTAAATATTAGTAATTTAATAGTAATAGGACACTATAACAATACTTTACATATTTTAATCTCTAAAGTACTTAAGTGATTAGTTATCTGCTTTAGTATTTTAGTTTCTAATTAACTAATTATAGCTTTTGCAAGTTTGTAAACATAGTCTTCGTACTCTTTCTGATTTTTATTAATGCAAATTCTCATTATCATTCTTATCGGGTAAACCGAAAATCGAACCGTTTAGGACTTAAAATCGATAAACTGAAAATTGATAAAAATTATTTTATTGATTTCTTATTGGTTTAGCATATTTAAAAATCGAAAACCAATAAACCGAACCGATAGTGTACAAAATCAAACCGAACCGACCGATGCACACCCCTGCTCAGACCTGATTATAATAACCTCAAGACTTAACATTATATGATAAATTTTGAAATCTACTCAGCAAATTTGACTTGTATTTCCCAACTTCAGCATCCTCAGCAGACTCAAGAATGGAATTGATGATTGATATGGCTCCAGCTTGATATAAGACCACAGCAGCCTCATCTGCAGCGTAAGAAGGAGCACTAAACACTACATCCATTCAAGCAGAAATCACAGATAACAAGAGCCTCAGCAAGGTCCAGTAACATCTGACACTAATTGAATGTGTCAATTTGATGCTAACCAAACATCAGGCCTAGCAACATATGGTATCATCAGGCAATTGGTCTAATTGGTCTTAATCTCCGATTAGTTTCATCAGCCAAGATAGGATAAAGTAGCAAGGGCCACACAAATAAAATAAGACGTCTTCATACAACTAAAGTTAAAACACTATACAAAACTGACTCAAGTTGTACAGCATGCTTTTGCCTGAAATACAAGTGTAACAGGGCACAAGCACCAGAGAGTTTCTCGTTTGAGCTGATAATTCTATAGCCTGGGTTGATTATCAAGTACTAGCGCCAAACCGGGCTTCTACTAAAAACCATGCAATTAAAGTGACTTCTTTTTGCTGAGAAGACATGAAATATTTATCAGTAGGCATCATCATAACAGAATACAGGGTGGTCACGGACACTATGTAATTAAACCTAGTATATCCAAGGTTTCTCTAACAAACGTAGTTCCAAATTTGTCTATACTAACAACTTCGCTGATAAAGGAGGAACTTCCTAGTACACAAAATTACAGAAGACTTCTAGTCCAGCTGCTACTTTTTGTATATTAACTTTGTGCTTTAACAGTTTGGTGGTATAACTAAAGGCACTTGGGATGAATTTTTCCAAGGTAACATCAAGCATAAAATTAGTCTATAGCACAGAAGCATGTATCATTGTGGAAATGCCCAGAGATTGTTCAATCACAGAATTCTGGGGTAGAGCCAATAGGTAGAGGAACCAGTAAGCAGACTCATCTCATTAATGTTGGGAAAAATAATAATCACGCCCAGAACATTCTCGTAAATAGCGATTACAAGAGAGTCACAACACCAAATATTACAATGGAGTAAATGTGATATAATAGCATTAATGACAACTTGATAGTGTCAAAAAAACTTTCTTTGCATAACAACAAACACTCTAAATGTGATATAATAGTATTGATGACAACTTGATGGTGTCAAAAATAATTCTTCTTTGTATAACAACAAACAGTCTTTTATTTCACACACATTACTACAATTTTACTCCCACACTATTTTTTCTCACAAACTAAGAATAGCTTGTGAATGACTCTCTTCTTTCTATTGCTCTCTCTATTTTGGTGTTTTTCTACAAATGAGCAAAAACTCCCATATTTATAGGAAAAATTTTTTACCCCTATTTATGTCATCAATGACATTATAACAAACCAATATTTCAAACCTTGGTAGGTCTGTAGGTGAGATTTGGTTTGACAAAGATGGTGTCAAACTTATACCTAACTTCTTATACTTTCCCTTGCCTAACAATTTTGACAAATCAAACTTATAGGTAAACTAATTTAAAGTACTTTTGACATTGCTGCCAACTTATAGCACTTGATGACTTTAGTTCCCACAAATCTCTCCCTTAATTTTGATTTTTCTTCTATATTCCAAGGCTTGATCTCAATCTCTGAAAATCTTCAAACTTGAGAAGTTTTGTGAAGATATCCGCAACTTGATCGTGAGATTTCACATACTTGAACTCTACCTCTTTCTTTGCAATGCATTCTCGAATAAAATGATTGTTTATATGCTTGCTTCGTTCATGATACACTAGATTCTTGGCAAGTGCTTGCGCAGATTTGTTGTCAACACAAACTATTGTGGCCTCAATTTGTGGCAAATTGAGTACCTTCAACAATATCCTCAACCAAATAGCATGACATGTACTTGATGTTGCTGTCACATATTCATCTTCACAAGTCGAGAGAGTAACAATGGACTGTTTCTTTGAACTCCATGAAATAGCAGTCATCCAAGAAAAATACAAAACCAGATGTACTTTTTCTATCGTCAATATCTCCCGCATAATCACTATCACAATATCCCACAAGGTTAAAATCATCAGAAGAAAAATAAAATAATCCAAGGTCAATCGTACCTTTTAGTTAATGAAGAATTCTTCTAGCGACCTTCAAGTGAGTAAAGGTAGGAGCTTCCATGAAGCGACTTACTACTCCAACTGCAAAAAGTATATCTGGTCTAGTACATGTCCAGTACCTTAAACTTCCTACGGGACTTTTGAACAGAGTGGAATCCACCTTTTCGCGCCATCATCAAATTTTGACAATTTTGTTCCACTTTCCATTGGGGTGTTCACAGAGTTATAATTAAACATGTTAAACTTCTTCAAAATTTCTTTTGTATAGCTTTCTTGAGATATGAAGATGCTTCCACCATTTGCTTCACTTCTAAACCCAAGTAATATGACATGAGTCCTATGTCCATCATTTCAAACTCAAGGGACACAGCTTTCTTGAAAGCTTCAAACAAAACTGGATTATTACCCTTCAAAATAAGATCATCAACATAAAAACAAACAAGCAGAATATCTCTGTTAGTATGGACTTTAATGTAAAGAGCATATTCATGAAGGCAACGAGTAAATCTATTGTCTTGAAAGTACTTATCAATGTGACTATTCCATGTACGTGGAGCTTGCTTAAATCCATATAAGGCTTTCTCCAACTCAACACCTTATCTTCATGATTTTTTACCACAAATCCTAATGGTTGCTCAACGTAGCTTCTTCTTCAAGATATCCATTCAGGAATGCCGATTTGACATCTAGTTGATGGATTTTCCACTTCATTGGAGCTGCTAAAGAGATTAGCAAACGAATTGTCTCCATCCTGGCAACAAGTGCATAGACTTCCTCATAATCAATGTCATGCTTTTGCTTGTAGCCTTTTTCCATAAGTCTTGCCTTGTATCTCCCCACCTCTCCATGGGCATTTTTCTTCACTTTGTATACCCATTTGACTCCAATTACTTGATGATTCTTGGGAAGAGTTGTTAACTCCCAAGTGTTGTTCTTCTCTATTGATTGGATTTCTTCCTCCATGGCCTGTCTCCACCTTTTGTTTGTAACAGCTTCACCAAAATTCATTGGTTCACTATCAGCAAAAAGACAACACAAAGAATAAAAAATAGTAACTCCCTGTGTTATCATAGAGTTCTTGGATGCTCCTCATCCTATGTTGGTGAAGGAGGTTGGGTTGTATCTTGTGTAGGTGTCATGATCTCCTATTCTTCATCATCTCCAAAGTATGGAAGAAAATCATATGTTCTTTCTTCTTGAGCCTCTCAATTCCATGCTGCTGCTTGTTCCATGTTGCTGCTTCATCAAATTCAACATCACGACTCACCACCACCTTGTTATTATTAGGATTGTATAAGTGGTAGCCTTTTGAACTCGCATCATAGCCAACAAACACATACTTGAAACTTTGATCGTCAAGTTTAGCTCTCCCTTGATGTGGAACATGAGCATAGGCTATGCTTCCAAAGGTTCTCAAGTGATTGACACTTGGCTTTCTTCCACTCCATACTTCTAGAGATGTTTGGTCTCTCACATGTCTTGCTGGAGATCTATTGTTCAAATAAACTGCACAAGAAATAACCTCAGCCCAAAATTCTTTTGGCATACTTATAGCTTAACATACATCTAGTCATATTAAGAATTGTTCTATTCTTTCTTTCTACAACTCCATTTTATTGGGGCGAGGAAGGTACCGTTAGAGGATGACGAATTCCATGAGATTGGCAAAAGGCATTAAATTCTTTTGAAGTGAATTAGCATCCTCTGTCGGAGCTTAGTGCTTTAATTTCACAACCATTTTCTTTTTCTACAAGTGCTTTAAAATTTTTAAAAGTAATAAAAGTTTCAGATTTTTGCTTCAAGAAGTATTACCTAAGTCTTTCTATTGAAATCATCAATAAAGAGCAAGAAGTACTTAGTTTTACCAAAAGAAGGTGGATCAATTGGTCCACATATATCCGCGTGAACAAGTTGGAGTGGTTTAGTTGTTCTTGATGGTCTCCCTTCGGAAAACTCCTCCTTGCATGTTTTCCAAGAAGACAAGCTTCACACAACTGATTGGGGATGGTTGATTGACGGAATTTCATCAACCATGTTCTTGTCTCCCATTGATTTGAGTGCTTCAAAATTCAAGTGCCCAAATCGCACGTGCCAACACCATGAGTCATCTTGCAAATTAGCTTTCAAACATTTTGCGTCAATGATCTTAAGATTCAAAGGGGAACAACCTATTCTTTGCCATATGAACTTTAGCAATTAAGTTGTTACTTGATTCTCTAAGCCAAAGATGCATATTTTTCATATGAATATCATATCCTTTTTCAAGAAGTCAACCCAAACTCAAGATATTACTTTTCAATTTTGGCACATAGTAAACCTCATTAATCAATTTATGACCACCATCTTTATAGGATATTAAAATCGTACCTATTCCATCAATTTGGATTTTTGAGGTATCTTCAAAAGACACATTACCTTTCACCGCCTTCTTTATCTCCACAAACATGTCTTTGTGTCCACACAAATGATTGCTTGCTCCATTATCAAGATACCATGAACCGCAATCATCTGTATCTTCTTCTTTAAGTGTCATTAGCAATGTTGATTCATCTTCGTCTTTGTTGTTGTCAACAAGGTTAGCTTTTTCTTCAACATTGTTATGGCATTCCTAAGAATATTGTCCAAATTTATGACAGTTATAGCACTCAATTTTAGATTTGTCATACCTCATTGGTACCTTGATAGGCTCTACGCCCTCTGCCTGCTTGTTGTCCACGCCACGGCCTCTGAATGATTGATGGCTCTTATCCTCATTGCTATATTTGTTAATATAACTTCTTCCTCTTCCACGGCCTCCACGGCCACCACGGTCTCGCCATTATCCATTTCTTCTAGAACTTGTTTCACCTTCGAGATATTTGAAAGATGCCTGAGTCTTAAGAAGTTGTTCTGATGGTTCTTCTTTTCTTTTTTTCATTTTTTTTCTTCATGGGCTTGTAAAGAACCTTCCAATTGCTCTACTGTTATAGAATCTAAATCTTTAGATTCCTCAATAGCACACACCACATAATCAAATTTAGGTGTTAAAGAGCGAAGTATATTTTCTACTACACGCACATCATCTACTTCCTCCCCATACCTTCTTAGTTGATTCACAACTGCTATCACTCTTGAACAAAAATCCGAAATGGATTATTATTTCATTTTTAAAACTTCAAAATCAGCCCTTAGAGTTTGAAGTTTTATCTTCTTTACTTTATCAACACCTTGGAGAGAATTTTGTAAAACCTCCCAAGCTTCTTTTGAGATGGTTGCATCAGCAACCTTCTCAAACATGCCATCATCCAAACACTGATGGCTGAGAGTGAGGGCTTGTTGATCTTTCTTTCTTGTCTTTAACAAGACCTCCTTTTCATTTTGGGACAAAGTTTCCTCATTAATGAATTTTGTATACACTTTGTCTACAATGTCCCAAACATCTTGAGAGCCAAGACTGGCTTTCATTCGTAGACACCATTTTTCATAATTTTCTCTTGTGAGATGGGGGTACTAAAAGGAGAGTGAGTTATTATTTGTCATGGCTCTGATACCACGTTTTTGAAAAAATAATAATCACGCCCAGAATATTCTCGCTAAGTAGCAATTACAAGAGAGTCACGACACCAAATATTACAATCGAGTAAATGTGATATAATAGTATTGATGACAACTTGATAATGTCAAAAATAAGTCTTCTTTGTATAACAACAAACACTCTTTTATTTCACACATCTTACTACAGTTTTACTCCCACACTATTTTTTCTCACAAACTAAGAATAGCTTGTGAATGACTCTCTTCTTTCTATTGCTCTCTCTATTTTGGTGTGTTACTACAAAATGAGTAAAAACTCCCATATTTATAGAAAATTTTTACCCCTATTTATGTCATCAATGACATTATAATAAACTAATATTTCAAACCTTGGTAGGTTTGCAGGTGAGATTTGGTTTGACAAAAATGGTGTCAAACTTATACTTAACTTCTTAGACTTTCCCTTGCCTAACAATTTTGACAAATCAAACTTATAGGTAAACTAATTTAAAGTACTTTTGACATTGCTACAAACTTGTAGCAATTGATGACTTTAGTTCCCACAATTCACATATTTTTACAATGTGAAGTAGGGTACTATTCTCTGACAGCTAGATGATTTTTTTTCTATTAAAGTTTTGCGGCTAGATGCAGGAAAATAGCACCAAACTGGTGGTATGATATAAAAAGTAAGTCGCCTAGACATATTCTTCACTCCGAGTTACTCTCTCTCTATTTCAAAATTTATTTGTCTTGGTTTGGTTGAGCACAGCTAAGTTGCTCGGACTCGGATGCAGGTATCGAATATGATTGCAGATCTAGAGGTCAGATCTTCTATAATCTAAATTTTTAGATTCAGGAATACTGATTCATATATGGATACGGGTGCGGGGATTCAACTAAAAATAATTTAAATTTCTAAAAATATATTTATAAAACCTAAATTATGAGATTATGTGGAGAACTTCAGGAGGAAATATTGACCAAGAGGCGAATCCTGAAAGGAGCAATGGAATTTTATATACAAAATGGTATTCCATTTTGTTCAATTTCATCAAAGTTTTTATTTTGATTACAAAAATCATTGAATCTGTCCAGAATTTCTCTCTCGAATTTGGTCAAAGTATCCAAACCTGGTTGACCAGATCCGGTATGGATCCCACACCCATGTCGTGTCGACACGGATGCGGCACCAAAAAGGAAGAATCAGAGAAATGAGGATTCCTGCAAAAGAATGTGAAACTATAGTTTGTGGCCTTAAACTTAAGATATTTATAATGTACCAAATTGTCTTTTAATCTTGAGGTCTCAAACGTGTCATGTGAGATGTCGAAATTAAAGAGTCGTCAAATAAGAAAGAGACATTCTTCTTTTTAAACAGAAAAAACACAAAAGGAAAGTAAGACAAACAAAAGGAAAGTAAGATAAACAAATTGAACCAGAGGGTTGTATAAAGTTTATCCAAAAGACAGGAAAATAGAGCGATAAGCCGATAAAAATCCTATGCTTCTCTTTAAATAACTACCAAGATGAAACAATTAATCAAAACCTCTCAAAGAAGCTTCTTGGTATCTATTAAAGTTGTTCTCGAGAAGATGGACAATCACAGAGAGAAGACTCAGATTTTCTACACATAAAAAAGATCAATAAATAGTAATGAAGCATGACTCATGAACTAACTCATGCATGCACAATGTATTGCATTTGGCTTCAAGGAATGCAAAGAAGTTGAGCAGTAGAAATTAATGATTGATATAAAACACTGCAAAATGGAAGTTCACATTGTTGTAACCGTGGAGAAACTCTCTGATATTTATTTTCCCTGATAGCCTAACAATGCTCTGCATGGAGAGATATGCCTAAATAACACACACCACTTCTTAGAAAAATGCATTCAAGAGGAGAAAAATGACCTGCAGGCCTCGGACAGATGAAGGAGGCTGGTTTGCAGAATCAAGGGGGATCCTTCACGGGTTTAATTTGCAAGGGTAGTCGAAAGGCTGATTTTTATGAGATGGATTTTCTCAACCATGATCAAACATCGAACCTACAGTAACGAGGGTTCTTGCATCTCATACTTCTACACAAGGAAAAGGAAAGTAAGTGGGCTCGGACGGTGGGTGTGGGTGAACGAGGGTATTTGAAGCCCAGAAGTAGGTTTCTGCGCTGTTAGGATTTATCACAAACGAACAAAATGAAGATAATTGTGCCAAAGTAGGGTTAAAGGGAGCAGCACCGAAGAAGGAAACAGTATTTTGGTAGAAGGGAGCTAACCATTCATAGAGGAAGAAGAAGAAGAAATGGAGTGGGTAGGGCACAAAATCCTTGGTTTTGGGAGTACATAAGGGTCTCTAATGAGGCGAATGAGAAGAGGATGTTGGACCATTTTGGGGACAATCAGAAGAATAGCAGGGAGATAAATAAGGGATATGGGAGTGGAAAGGAGGAAATTGGGATCGGCCTAGAGGAACTTGATGTTGGAGGAGGGGAGTTGGGGGTAGAGGGAGATAAGGAGGAGAGGGTAAGAGAGAAAGCAAATGACCCACGTAAGCCATGGTAAAAGTGGGATTTAGGGAATGGGAGCATGGTCAATCTGCCTTCGAGATATGAAGATATAGGTCACCGATACGATAGTAAGATCCTTGTAGGGGGACTGACTGAGCAATACAGTTGTCCCACTAAGGAAAATGTTGTGAAAGTCTGTTGCTATAGGATGACATAAAGCTGGAAACGAAAGAATGCATTAAGGGTCTCAGTTCTCCATCAAAGCTAAATCTACATGTTAGGGAGCACCACAGAATCAATATTCAAAGGTGGGGTTTACATGGGATAGTGATTGAGGAATATGAGGATGAAATATTTTAGTACCGGGCTCCTGCAAATACCATGGATGACTGAGGGGTATTTAACGCTATAAGATACACAGAAAAGAGAGTTGGGTGCATAGAGTGCGAGTCCTTGGTTGAAATGGAGGATCTTCAGTGTATATAGCTATAGATTAGCAGTTGATTATTGATCTTCATTAAGCAGATGCACAGCAGGCATGGACCAGCAAGGGGTCAAAGTCAAAATTAAGTTTTGTAAGATTCTTGGTATTCACTTTGTGGGAGGAGATGACCTGACATGATTCAAATCACACTTCTCAGATTAGAGTCGAACAATTTTCGGATGTTGCTGGATTGTAGTATACTGCAAAGACCATGAACACCTTTTTACTATTCTAAGAAAAGACGTATGATTTTCTTGTTGCATTGCATCCCACATACTTAGTACATTCTAGTAATAACACATATTTTGCTGAGGTGTAATGAAAGAACATAGAAGCTTCATTATTCCCCCTCAAGCTTGGTTGAGGTTTTCAGTAATTACAGTATGTAAAACTTTGGTATGTGAACAATTACACAATCAGAATCCTAATCAAATCAATACTAATTACTTAAATCATATAATATCTCAACACTCCTCCTCAAGCTGGAGTATACACATCATAAGCTCCAAGTTAGTTATAAATGTATTTAATCTGAGGTTCTCCAAGGAATTTAGTGAAAACATCTTCTAATTGATCATTCAAGTTAACAAAGTTGGCAGCTAAGCATTTGAACTCGATCTTCTGTCTAATGTAATGGCATGTCACCTCTATATGTTTTGTCCTCTCATGAAAAATAGCATTTGGTAGAAATGTGAAGAGCAGCTTGATTGTCACATATTAGCTTCATTTATTTGACATCTACACACCTTAATTCTTGAAGAGCCCTTTCACCATTTGCTCTTGAAAAAAACAAAACCTTGAAAGTTGTTTCAACCAGATAAGCTCACAAGTAGCAAGAGTCGATGCTCCTCAATATTCTACTTCGGCACTAATCATGCAACATCGTCTTTCTTCTTACTTTTCCAAGAGAGCAAATCCCTTCCAATCAGGAGATAACATCTAAAAGTAGAATGTCTATCTGATGGAGAATTTGGCTAGTTTGCATCAGAATATTAAACAATCTCGAAGTGACCCTTATCTGCATGTAATATCCTTGCGTCGGAGCTCCTTTTATGTATCTGAGGATACATCTGCATCCCAATGACCTTTACACGGAGTTTAGAAACTTATTGATGTCGCTTACTGCAAATGAAATATCCAGTCGTCATTGTGAGATAATTCCACCAATCTTCGATATCTGCTACAATCTTCTAACATTCTCCCCCTGTCCAGGAACAAGTTTTACATTTTGATCCATGGCATCAAGTTTACAATCTGTCAAGCCCGTCTTCTCTAATATATCCAAATGATACTTTCTTGGAACGATTGAAATGCCAGTATTGGATTGTGCAACTTCAATCCCCAGAAGTCTTTTTAAGTTTCCGAAATCATTCATCTGAAAAATGTCAGACATATGTTGCTGTGGTTGTGAATTCAATCCTGATCTTTACATATTATGACGATGTCATCAACATAGACTACTAGGTTATTATACATTTATCTAGACCATTATGACGATAAAAAACAGAATCATCTGCTGCATTAGGAGTCATCTCAAATCACTAGACCACCAAACTGAATCTCCCAAACCATGCTCTTGAAGATTGTATTAATCTATAAAGTGATTGCTTCAGACGCCATTCCAAGTGTGACTCCTCCTGATCAACGAATCAGGATGGTTGCTCCATATATACCTCCTCGAATAGCTCTCCATGCAAAAAGGAACTTTTTTATATCCAATTGATGAAGTGTCCAATGGCGTATTGCTGCTAAGGAGATGAGTAGTTGAAAAGATGCAATTTTGGTAAATGGAGAGAACGTTTCACCATAATCAAGGTCATAAATCTGTGTATATCTTTCGTTCGACAAGGTGAGCCTGTGGGAACAAAAGTCATCAATTGCTACAAGTTTGTAGCAATGTCAAAAGTACTTTAAATTAGTTTACCTATAAGTTTGATTTGTCAAAATTGTTAGGGAAGGGAAAATCTAAGAAGTTAGGTATAAGTTTGACACCATCTTTGTCAAAACAAATCTCACCTACAAACCTATCAACGTTTGAAATATTGGTTTGTTATGATGTTATTGATGACATAAATAGAGGTAAAAAAAATTTTATAAATATGAGAGTTTTTGCTCATTTGTGAAAACACCAAAATAGAGAGAGCAATAGAAAGAAGAGAGAGTAATCCACAAACTATTCTTAGTTTGTGAGAAAAATAGCGTGGGAGTAAAATTATAGAAATTTCTATGAAATAAAAGAGTGTGTTTTTATACAAAGAAGAGTTGTTTTTTGACACCATCAAGTTGCCATCAATACTATTATATCACATTTACTCCAGTGTAATATTTGGTGTCATTACTCTCTTGTAATTGCTACTTAGCATGAATATTATTCTGGACGTGATTATTATTTTTCCCAACAACATGGTATCAGAGCCATAGCAAATAATAGCCCACTGTCCTTTCAGTACCCCTATCTCACAAGAGAAAATTATGAAAAATGGTGTCTACGAATGAAAGTCATTCTTGGCTCTCAAGATGTTTGGGACATTGTAGACAAAAGGTACACAAAACCCGTTAATGAAGAAACTTTGTCCCGAAATGAAAAGGGAATCTTGTTAAAGACAAGAAAGAAAGATCAACAAGCCTTCACTCTCATCCATCAGTGTTTGGATGGTGGCATGTTTGAGAAGGTGGCTGATGCAACCACCTCAAAAGAAGCTTGGGAGACTTTACAAAATTCTCTCCAAGGAGTTGATAATGTAAAGAAGATAAAAACTTCAAACTCTAAGGGCTGATTTTGAAGTTTTAAAAATGAAGAATCCGAATCCATTTCGGATTTATGTTCAAAAGTGATGGCAATTATAAATTAACTGAGGAGGTACGGAGAGGAAGTAGATAATGTGCGTGTGGTAGAAAAGATACTTCGCTCTTTAACACCTAAATTTGATTATGTGGTGTGTGCTATTGAGGAATCTAAAGATTTAGATTCTATGGCCGTAGAACAATTGGAAGGTTCTTTACAAGCCCATGAAGAAAAAATGAAAAGGAGAACTGAAGAACCACTAAAACAACTTCTTAAGACTCAGGCATCCTTCAAAAATCTTGAACGTGAAACAAGTTCTAGAAGAAATGGACAATGGCGAGGCTGTCGTGGTCATGGAGGCCATGGAAGAGGAAGAAGTTATATTAGCAAATATAACAATGAGGATAAGAGTCATCAATCATTCAGAGGACGTGGCCATGGACAACAAAGAGGTAGAGGGCATGAAGCCTATCAAGGTACCAATGAAATGAGGTATGACAAATCTAAAATTGAGTGTTATAACTATCATAAATTTGGACATTATTCTTGGGAATGTCGTAGTAATGTTAAAGAGAAAGCTAACCTTGTTGACAACAACAAAGACGAAGATGAATAAACATTGCTAATGGCACTTAAAGAAGAAGATACAGATGATTGCAGTTCATGGTATCTTGATAATGGAGCAAGCAATCATATATGTGGACACAAAGGCATATTTGTGGAGATAAAAGAAGACGGTAAAAGGTAATGTGTCTTTTGGAGATACCTCAAAGATCCAAATTGAAGGGATAGGTACGATTCTAATATTTTGTAAAGATGGTGGTCATAAATTGATTAATGAGGTTTACTATGTGACAAAATTGAAAAGTAATATCTTGAGTTTGGATCAACTTCTTGAAAATGGATATGCTATTCATATGAAAAAATATGCATCTTTGTCTTAGAGATTCAAGTAACAACTTAATTGCTAAAAGTGCATATAGCAAAGAATAGGTTGTTCCCTTTGAATCTTGAGATCATTGACACAAAAAATGTTTGAAAGCTAATGTGCAACATGACTCATGGTGTTGGCACGTGTGATTTGGGAACTTGAATTTTGAAGTAATTAAATCAATGGGAGACAAGAACATGGTTTATGGAATTCCGTCAATCAACCATCCCAATCAGTTGTGTGAAGCTTGTCTTCTTGGAAAACATGCAAGGAGGAGTTTTTCGAAGAAGACCACATCAAGAACAACTAAGCCACTCCAACTTGTTCACATGGATGTATTAGACTAATTGATCCACTTTCTTTTGGTAAAAGTAAATACTTCTTGCTCTTTATTAATGATTTCAGTAGAAAGACTTGGGTATACTTCTTAAAGCAAAAATCTGAAACTTTTGTTGCTTTTAAAAATTTTAAAGCACTTGTAGAAAAAGAAAGGGTTGTGAAATTAAAGCACTAAGGTCAGATAGTGAAGGCGAATTCACTTCAAAAGAATTTAATGACTTTTTCAATCTCATGGAATTCGTCGCCCTCTAACGATATCTTACTCGCCCCAACAAAATGGAGTTGCAGAAAGAAATAATAGAACAATTCTTAATATGGCTAGATGTATGTTGAAAGCTAAAAGTATGCCAAAAGAATTTGGGGCCGAGGCTTTTTCTTGTGCAGTTTATTTGAGCAATAGATCTCCAACAAGAAATGTGAGAAACCAAACATCTCAAGAAGCATGGAGTGGAAGAAATCCAAGTGTCGAGCACTTGAAAATCTTTGGCAACATACACTATGCTCATGTTCCACATCAAGGGAGAGTTAAACTTGACGATCAAAGTGTCAAGTATGTGTTTGTTGGCTATGACACGAGCTCAAAAGGCTACAAGTTATACAATCCAAATATTAACAAGGTGGTGGTGAGTCGTGATGTTGAATTTGATGAAGCAGCAACATGGAATTGGGAGGCTCAGGAAGAAAGAACATATGATTTTCTTCCATACTTTGGAGATGAACAAGAACAGGAGATAATGACACCTACACAAGATGCAATCCCACCTCCTTCACCAACAATTGTTGCATCTCCAACCACTCAAGAAAGTTCAAATGAAAGGCCTGATAGGATAAGGAGCATCCAAGAACTCTACAATAACACATATGAAGTTACTAATTTTGATTTTTTGTGTTATCTCTTTGCTGATAGTGAACCAATGATTTTTGATGAAGCTGTTACAGACAAAAGGTGGAGAAAAGCCATGGAGGAAGAAATCCAATCAATAGAGAAAAACAACACTTGGGAGTTAACAACTCTTCCCAAGAATCATCGAGCAATTGGAGTCAAATGGGTATACAAAGGGAAGAAAAATGTCCATGGAGAGGTGGAGAGATACAAGACAAGACTTGTGGCAAAAGGCTATAAGCCAAGCATGGCACTGACTATGAGGAAGTCTATGCACCTGTTGCCAGGATGGAGACAATTCATTTGCTAATCTCTTTAGCAGCTCAAATGAAGTGGAAAATCCATTAACTAGATGTCAAATAAGCATATTCCTGAATGGATATCTTGAAGAAGTCTACGGTGAGCAAACATTAGGCTTTGTGGTGAAAAGTCATGAAGATAAGGTGTTGAGTTGAAGAAAGTCTTATATGGATTTAAGCAAGCTCCACATGTGCGAAATAGTCGCATTGATAAGTACTTTCAAGACAATGAGTTTACTCGTTGCCTTCATGAATATGCTATTTACATTAAAGTCCATACTAACAGAGATATTCTGCTTGTTTGTCTTTATGTTGATCTTATTCTGACGGGTAATAATCCAGTTTTGTTTGAAGCTTTCAAGAAAGCTATGTCCCTTGAGTTTGAAATGACGGACATTGGACTCATGTCATATTACTTAGTTCTAGAAATGAAGCAAATGGAGGAAGGCATCTTCATATCTCAAGAAAGCTATACAAAAGAGATTTTGAAGAAGTTCAACATGTTCAATTGTAACTCTGTGAAAACCCCAATGGAAACAACAACAACATACCCAGTGAAATCCCACAAGCAACACCCCAATGGAAAGTGGAATAAAATTGTCAAAATTTGATGACGGAGAAAAGGTGGATTCCACTCTGTTCAAAAGTCTCATGGGAAGTCTACGGTACTTGACATGTACTAGACCAGATACGACATGTACTAGACCAGATACTCTTTGCAGTTGGAGAAGTAAGTCGCTTCATGGAAGCTCTTACCTCTACTCACTTGAAGGTCGCTAGAAGAATTTTTCATTACCTAAAAGGTATGATTGACCTTGGATTATTTTATTCTTCTTCTGATGATTTTAACCTTGTGGGATATTGTGATAGTGATTATGCGGGAGATATTATAACAACAACAACATACCCAGTGAAATCCCACAAGTGGGGTCTGGGGAGGGTAGAATGTACACAGACCTTACCACTACCTCATAGAAGTAGAGAGACTATTTCCTGGGAACCCTCATCTCAAAACCCATAAGCAGAAAGAACTAGATATGACAAAAAGGAAAGGGAACACAAAGCGCGACTAATAATGAATAGCACATGACAGTATGTAAATATGATAAAACAACACATAATACGACAAATAATGAAAACATCTGTCGATATTAACGATAGAAAAAGTACATCTGGTTTTGTATTTTTTTCTTGGGTGACTCTGCTATTTCATGGAGTTCAAAGAAACAGTCCATTGTTACTCTTTCGACTTCTGAAGCTGAATATGTGGCACAACATCAACTGCATGTCATGCTATTTGGTTAAGGAGATTGTTGAAGGAACTCAATTTGCCACAAATTGAAGCCACAATAATTTGTGTTGACAACAAATCTGAACAAGCACTTGGCAAGAATCCAGTGTATCATGACCGAAGCAAGCATATAGACACAAGTTGTCATTTTATTCGAGAATGCATTGCAAAGAAAGAGGTAGAGCTCAAGTATGTGAAATCTCACGATCAAATTGTGGATATCTTCACAATGCCTCTCAAGTCTGAAAATTTTCAGAGATTAAGATCAAACCTTGGAATAAAGAAGAAAAATCAAAATTAAGGGAGAGATTTGTGGGAACAAAAGTCATCAATTGCTACAAGTTTGTAGCAATGTCAAAAGTACTTTAAATTAGTTTACCTATAAGTTTGATTTGTCAAAATTGTTAGGGAAGGGAAAGTCTAATAAGTTAGGTATAAATTTGACACCATCTTTATCAAACCAAATCTCACCTACAGACCTACCAAGGTTTGAAATATTAGTTTGTTATGATGTCATTGAAGATATAAATAGAATAAAAAAATTTCTATAAATATGGAAGTTTTTGCTTATTTGTAAAAACACCAAAATAGAGAGAGTAATAGAAAGAAGACAGAGTAATCCACAAACTATTCTTAGTTTGTGAGAAAATAGTGTGGGAGTAAAATTGTAGTAATTTGTATGAAATAAAATAGTGTGTTTTTATACAAAGAAGAGTTGTTTTTTGACATCATCAAGTTGTTGTCAATACTATTATATGACATTTACTCCACCGTAATACTTGGTGTCGTTACTCTCTTGTAATTGCTACTTAGTGTGAATATTATTCTGGGCATGATAATCATTTTTCCCAACAGAGCCTTCAGTCAATCTTGACATAAAGACCTACTTGACTGGACCAACCCAAAGACATCCAATCATGGATTTACCCGCATATAACTACGCTAATGCCCAAATTGTATTACCTCCAAGGCATTCATTTCTTCTATCATGGCATCCATCCACCTTGGATGAACGCTTTGTAACAATCTTTAGGTATAGGAACAAAACAGAAAGTGGATACAAATGTATAGTATGATGGAGATAATCGATGATAACTCAAGCATTATAGATGAGATGTTGATTTAGGGCATGTTTGAAACTACCTTGTTCATTAGATTTGGTGTAATTGTAATTGGGTGTAAGTACACCTGGTTGGTTGGCAGATAATTGGGTATAATTGATAGGGTATAAATACACTTTATAATTCACATAGGGAGGTTGTGAATTGCTCGTAATTACATGGTAATTACAAACTGATTGTTTTTTAATTTCTTTCTTTCATTTCTATTTTTATTTTTTCATTTTAATTTATTTTTCTATTACATTATTTTAAATTCTTTTTATTTTTACTATTCTAACATTTTTAAAATATATTTTATTTTGTAATATTTATTTTTCATTTCCTTCTCATTATCAATCTTTACTTCACGTGATTCCATGCAACAACAACAACATACCCAGTGGAATCCCACAAGTGGGGCTTCATGTGATTCCATGCAATTTTTCATATTATCTTTTTTTATTTATTTATTGTATTTTTTTCATTAGCATGATTTTATTAGTATTCTAATTTTTTAAATTAAAGTTGAATTCATTATTGAATGAAATTACAAACTTATTTTTTTCTTCTAAATCATACTTTTGTACGTTATCTTGAAATTTGACATAAGAGTATAACGTCAAATTTTTTATTTTGGATTTAGAATTATGTACATTTTTAGTTTCATTTATTTTAGTAATACTGACAGCCATTTATTTTTTTAGTTAGATTTGATATATTATCTTTCTGTCAAATATTTTCATAATTTTACTATATTTAATATTTTTGTTAAACGTACATTTATGATGTTCATATAAATCTTGTACTTCTAGTTTTTATGATTAATTTAATTAAAATAAAATATATTAATTTGAAAAATATAAATTACTTTTTTGTAATATTAGTTAAGAACATGTGTTTACTAATTAATATATTTTCAAAAGGCAATATGAATAGTAAATATTTAATTTAATATAATGTATAAATACATTTATTTGTCTAATATAAAATTTTTGATTTTAGATAATTAAATTTAATTTGTAAAATTTAATATAACTTTGTAATTGTACTTGTGCAACCAAACAACACGCTTGTAATTACATTGTAATTGCATTGTGACAAACAAATAAGTCTTGGTAATTACTCAGTTGTGTAATTACTAGGCCGGTAATTACTATCCTAGTAATTTCACCAATTCCAATTACCAGGTAGCTTTTCAAACAGATCCTTGGAGTAGTGTGAATACCTTTGAAAGTGATAATGGGTGGACTTGCTACATTCGATGATGAAGGATGACTGGAGCAGGCGACCAGGGATCAGGAGATGAGTCATCAGGAGCTAAGCCCAACACTATACCAGTATCACAAGGAGAATTATCATTGGTGTTGGTAGGAAGATGAAGATGTCGGGACCAAACGAGGACTAGATTTGGTGGCGCTAACTTCTGGTATGGGAAGTATAGGGACCAGTAGAAGTTGTGGAATTAGATTTTTGTTTGTAGTGTTTGGTGAAAAAATATGGCTCAAAGAAGGTTGGAACTGCTGAGAGAATATTTATGTGTTGTTAGATCACAACATTTGTAACTTTTTCGGGAGATGGAGAGTATCCCGGGAAGATATATTTAACCTAAGTTGCTCGGACTCTTCACTTTTAGCGTTGCACCGGTGTCAACACGACATGGGTGTGGGTGTGGGTGTGGGTGTGGGTGTGGGTGTGGGTGTGGGTGTGGGTGTGGGTGTGGGTGTGGG
>JAABOM020002771.1:0-20565 GCA_011800125.2 Solanum clarkiae
TACACACAAATAGCACCATAGTTTCTAAACTTCATAGGTATCATTTAATAACATAAATATCATGAAATCATCATAAACTTGAGGAACTTAAAGAAAAGGTAAAAATACTTAATAAGGAACTTTATGGATAGAAGGATACCCATAAATCAACTCACATACCTTGAGAAAACTATCGAGAAATGAAATTGAAGCCTTTGGAAAAGAAACCTTAGAACCCTACCTTGTTTTTGAGAGCCTTTTTGCCTTCGAAAAATTTAGAATTGAGAGGATAAAGAGGATGGGGGCTTCTTAGGGTTTAAAGGCTGATTTAGGGCCTATTTTTCGCCCCCAAAATGACGTACTTTAGGAATAGAAAGGACAAAAATAACAAAAATACCCCTCATTAAAACTGTCAGATTCAACCTACGAAACCCTAATTATGGGTCGTACGTTGATCCACGGCCATAAGTCCCTCTTGTTTGATAACACATCTGAAATTCCTGAAAACCAACATTGCTGGATCCAAAGCTCCAAAGCTTTGTTATGGGTTGTATAATATTTACGGACCGTGGGTGGACTCGTAAAGTCCTTCCATACTTTGCTATTTTCACCTTATTCTTAGCCTCATTCCATGAAAAATCTTGTGGGTTGTATCCTAGTTTACGGGCCATCTAATAACTTGTAGGACATCCTTCAGAAATCTCCAAATTTCCTTCATGTCTGATAGTTTTATACACAACCCTACCTATGGACCATATGACTTTCTACGAGCCTTTTCTTGGTCCGTGGTTTACCCACACTCAGAAATTTTTCCCCTTTCTTGAAGTTCTATGTTTAAGTATGGAACCCACGAGCCGTATGTCCATTTATGGGCCATAAGTCACCTCGTAAACTAACTTCAAGTCATTTTCCAGGACAACTTTTATGTATTCAAGGCTCCTTAATTAGGGGTCGTTACATAGGTTTTTGATGGTTTCATCAGTTTAGGGAGGTGATTTTAGTGCCAGAATGAGCTTTGTCATAATTTTAGATGTTCCGACAACATTTTAGTATTTCAAGTGCCTTGAAATAGTTTGATTGTGACTTATCATATTTTGGGTCTAGGAGACTTCAGATTCATGTTATGATGATTTCACTGAGTCCGGAATGTAAAATTTAGCAGGGTTACATATATGATTTGTGTTGTATCAGGTTTCGAATGAATTTTGAGGGTCCATTTCATGATTTTTGTGTTGCTTGCAAATTGTTTATGTCTAGTGTCCTAGATTCTTCGCATTTGCGGAGCTCAATTCCATGTTCACAAAGTTATAGCCCTTGTGTACCGCATTCGGAGGCCTAGGGAAGCGATCATAGAGGGTCAAGCTATTGACCTCTGCATTCACAAAGTCCCTGCCACAATCATAGAAGGTTCACCAGGTTGGCCTCCGCGTTCGCGGGCTTGAGTTCCGCAATCGCTAAGAGTTAAACGACCCCTGAAAAATATGATTTTTGAAGTGTTGGGTTTAGTCATTTTCAATAAATTTCAACTTTCTTGAGCTCTATTTAGATGATTTTGAAGTGTTTTTACATGGGAAAACTATTGGGTAAGTTACTTTCAACTCTTTTCTTCAATTTCCATTGATTAGTTTATGATTTTTATATCAAAATTGGGGATTTCATGAACTTGATTTTCAAAAAGAAAAATGGTGACTGTGAGTTGAAACAATTTTCCCATTAAATTTCTAAAACCTTAAGAAGTATTTGTATGTAAAAATTTCTAGATTTTCATCTCATTTCCAGTATATAATTTTTAGATCATTTACTCTTTTTTTGCGAATTGCATGATTTTGCTGTTACTAGCTTCGAATTGTGATTGTGAATCCATTTTAACTAGATTGTGATGCTCTGGAGTATAATCGAAAGAGGAAAGCTCTATTTTGGATTGGTGATGACTTTTTTTGGCTAAGGCAAGCGTATTTCTAACCTATGTTAAGTGTGTGAACCTTATATTTTCTAATTATTTGATTGAGATAAAATGTGAATTGATTGAAATGTGTAATTATGTGAAATGAATTGTGGAGTGAGGAAAGGCACTATCAATAATTTATTACTTAATGTGTTAGTATGGAAATTGTATATCCTAAGAGATTCCCATGATGTGAGTTGATTTTTGATGAATAATGATGTAATTGTTGAGCTATATTTAGTAACATTCTATCGAGCTATATAATGTGACATCATGTGTTCCATATCTCATTCGTATATCCTTTATGTATGTGCTTATTTGCACTAGATTGTGGAAATGACATAACATAGTGATATTGTCATGACCCAAGCTTAGGGCCAAGGTGAGACACGACAAATGGGAAATCCAAAGGTAACCCCAACAAGCCTTTTAGCATAGCGTTTGTACATCCTTGGTTAAGGAATATAAAACAAGCATCAACAAATAAGTCTAAGGGAATTAGGGCTTTGGATCACGCTATGGGGATAGATAAAGGAAAGGGATTTGCATGATCACATAACAAGCAAGAATCAGGAGAGGGTAAGTATGACTCAAGCTATAGGAAAGTAGGCACTTTGGAAGATCAATTCCATCTTATCAACATCAACAACATCAAATAGCATCAATAGGGGATAAGATCTAAAGGATAAGTCTCCATAAAAGCTCGACATATCATCATAGGTAATAGCATAACATAGTATCCAAAAACATCTTTAAAACACGAGTAGGTCAGGGGCAAAGACAAGCCTTGGGGTCGCGCTCAATATAAGGATCCGGGCGTTGTACGACCTTATTGGAGCTTGGAAATTTGGTCTCGAAAAGTTTTGGACCAAGGTGATGCTCCACGGAAGCCCTCATGTCCCCTGTGACACTATACAGACCGTGTGGAGCCTCCCTGGAGTGACCCTTGGCCTTTTGTGGGGTGTTGGAGCTTAAAAGTGGAGTTTTAGACTAAGGCATGCCATACATGGACCCCACACGGGACGTAGGAAGCTTCACAGACCATGTGGAGGACCGTGTGGTGGCCTTAATCTTGAAATTCCACAGTTTTGGAACCAAGTAAAGTGGAATGGCCAAGTATATGGTCCGTATGGGGTGGTCCGGCCCGTATACCTTCATGTATGGCTACAGGAGTGAAAATTTTCTAAATATTAGATCACCATCTAGAAATTTTGTTGTGAAGAATTTTCTAAGTGAGGTGGTACGGAGGAGTACATGGTTCGTATAGCTTGGTACAGACCATGAGGCCAACCGTTGGGTACTTTCGTCAATTTTTTCTAAGTATAGAATCTTTAAGCTCAAGCTAAGCTCAATTTCAAGCATTCAATTCAAGCTTATTTATGTTGGTTAGTGCCATCATGGGTCTCCTACATCAAGCCAAATTCAAAGGAATTCCGTTGGCTAAACTTCGCATAAGAATTGATAGAAAAGTCAAATTTAAATGTTCATATCTCATAGCACAAAAAGAATTGGGTGTCCCACAACCTATCAAATTGAAGCTCTTTGAATTATCTTTCCAATGCATCTTGTTACACCTCATTATGAGTTCGGATCGAGAAGTTATGTCCGTTGTTGTAAAGCCCGTTTGTGTAGTGTTTTTCTGAGAATTGACTAAGTGAGGTATTATGGGAGGGTTTCATAGTCCATGAAACCTTGTACGGACCGTGAGACCTCCTCATGGGACCCCTAGCAAGACATATTATTTTGGTTTATTAATGGTTCTTTTGTAATTGTAGCTTCTCCTAAGAGTCTTTTATGACTTCCTATATATTATATTAAGACCTCCAAATAACCTAAACTCTATTCCTATCATTCAAATTCATTCCTCACATTTAAAATTCTCTCAACTCTCTCTTAAGAACTCTCCTAATGTGAACATTGAGGGATTGTCTTGAAGCCAAGGAAAATGGTCTCTTCTTCATCAAATTTCTTCCTATTTCTTCTTGATTGGCTGAGGTATGTGGGGTTGATTCTTGGTCCCTTTCAACCAAGAAGACTCAAAACTCTTTTACTTGAATTTCATGAATTTTAGCTTACTTTAAATATAGGTTTTGAATATGATCATTTATTAGATTCAATTGAAGTATGGGCTATGCTTTATTAATGATTTTAAGTTGATTTAATCCCTAATATGTTGAATTACATTATTATCATGAATATTTGAGTATGCATTGTCCTTTTAAAGTTTGATTTAAGCATGAGTGATCTATGTTATGATTTAAATGAGGATGAAAATATGGATTTACTTGAATTTCTCATCGTATTGATGATTTTAGATTGAATCTCAATTACTCATGCTATTCTCACATCATTCATGGCATATGCATTCATGAGCATTGGATTTTATGAACATTATTAAGTGGCTTAAGACCTAATTATATTGATGAGTTTGATTTTTTGATGAAAGTATGGTTATGAATGAGCTACCCCTATGCATGAAATTATGAATTGAATTATGATTTGGCCTTTAAGCCTAAGTATGCATGAAATGATTCAAAATGACTTATGCCTCTTTAAAAGCATGTATATGTATATATAATCCCTTGGGATGATGACTTAGTAACAAATGTTTATGCCCTTTGAGTATGATTATGAATATGGTGGAAAATCCTTTTCGAAATGGGTGTTGTTCCCGTAAGGTAAGGTACTCTTTGGAATGAGTGTTTTTTTCCCGTAAGGTGAGTAAATGTTATGAAATCCTTTCCGAAATAGGTGTTGTTCTCGTAAGGTAAGGTACTTTCCAAAATAGGTCTTGTTTCTGTAAGGTGAGTGAATGTCATGAAAATCCTTTCTGAAATAGATGTTGTTCCCATAAGGTAAGGTACTCCCCAAAATAGGTACTTTTCCTATAAGGTGAGTGAATTAGCATGGAAATTCTTTTTGAAATGAGTAGTGTTCCCATAAGGTGAGGTTGCTTCTCCGACATGGGTATTCTTCTCATAAGAAGGAGTAAGGTCTATCCTTGGCAGGTAAAATCCCCGCTATATATGAGCATTATGGCATTTCATGTATCATGGTTTTAATGGCATATTGTTATACTATTCTTTGGATATGTCTCTTTCTATATTATGTGTCCTTCTCATCTAATATTAAATGCAGGTTTGATAAGTCATATTCATTGAATGACCGCATATGATCACGGTCAAACAGTATCTCTCACAAGAGTACAATAAAAGAGAACTAAGTCAATCAACACTTGAATTAACTACTTGTGAAATCAAGCCAAAACCTCGCCGTATTCCCTGGCAACAACGCCATTAATTTTGATCATGCTCAAACAGTGCCTCTCACTTTGAGGATAAAATGATCATTGTCAAATATAAAACCTAACCATAGGTTTGGGTCAAATCTTAATGGAATATGAGGTTTTGCCTCATTGATTCACCAACAATCATTTCAAACATCAATTAACTCTATTCTCATAAAAGGAGGGGGGAGGGATTTGAAATGGTTTATAAGAAACTAAACTATTCTAACAAAGCAAAAAGACAATCAAATTGGAGAGAACTTGGGAAATTGTGTTCCCCATGATGCACTAACTCAAACACCCCATATGACACAACTTAAATTAGGACATTACATGTAGGATGGTAACTTAGGTTCTTCCAACCCTTGGGCAAAGGTGAAGGTCGAATTACACCATGGTGCGTGGCCGTCTATCATAGTATGCCAACTAATCATTACCCATTGTCCCAGTCAACCTCTCCTTGGTCGGGTTTTGTTGATTAGACAAGAACATATCAATCAAATTTTGTCAGCCATTTTCTTTTCCTATTCATCACTACCTTGGTCGGGATTATGACACTAGTAGGGGTTTAATGTTGACCACTATTAAACAACAAATAAAATGAAGGAGAATGAATAATACATGCAAATACACAACTCAAGAGTGCAAATAATTCGGCTTATTAAGCTAGCTACTCATGGTTCCCATTACACCAAAGTTGTTGGGGTTTAGCTACTCATAACTTGGGCAAAAAACAAACAATGAATGAAAAATACATAGTTGAGAAATTACCCAAGAATAATGGAGAACAAGGAAACCCTCTTTAGAATCACAAGCTTGAATAATGAAATTGATTTACAAGTGATTCCAAATCTCCAAAGTGAGTCTCCAAATGGAAACCCTAGTCTAAAACCCTACAATATTCTAAAAGCTTCTCTCTCTAAAATCTCTCTATTTATCAGGGGCATGCTCTACCACTGAGCTAATAGCCTGTCGTGTGAGCCTCCCACTGGGGCCCACTATGCAAAAAGCGAGAGAAAAAATCTGTGTAATTGTCTTTCTCTTTCTAAAAACCCTAACATATACTATTTATACTATTTACAAAATGGTCCTTAAAATAATTTAAAAATTTAGATCGGCAGCTGTTACGACTCATAGTTACGGCTCGTAGGGTGACCTACAAGCCGTAATCAGGCTTTTGTTGTCAGCACTTGACATTTTGGACTTTACTGCTACGATCCACCTCTACGAGTCATAGTCTGGTATATGACTCGTAGTGCAGCATTTCTTGGTCCAATTTCAATCAACATAGTTAATCACTACGAGGCTCCCTTTTACGAGTCGTAGTGAGGACTATGACCCATACTCTGGGCTCGTATGAACTTCAATTTCTCAGATATGATTTTGGAAACTGTTAATCGCTACAATCATCTCCTATGAGTTGTAGCTTGGGCTATGACTCGTAGTGCATCTTGTAAGTCCTCAATTTCAAAAAAATCTGCTACTTTTCCCTAAAATCAGGCCAGCCTGTATTTTCTGTAAAAGTAAAGATAAAACACATAAAAACCATAAAAAGTCACATTGAGAACACACAAAATCTCTTGTTTTAGGCACCAAATGTGCTGTATTTTGACAGAACATCAATACCCTCAATTTAGAATTGTTGCTTATCCTCAAGCGACGACTCAATCTAGATAGATAATGAGCAATGCATAGCAATCATCCTATTGGCACATATCTTACTCAATTTCAACTCAGGTACCCATACTAGCATTTTCAAAACATGATCATGTAGCTACTATGCGAAACACAACACATTGATGCATTTGGTAATCAAACTATGACAAGTTGAGGAGTATCAACAATTCACACTCATTGAACAAGTCAAATGCTAACCATGCAATGCAAATGCCCTCACAGTAAAGAAATCCTCTTTTTCACTCAATATGCCTTCAAAGTTATTCAAGGGACTATGTAACCATACTCACTCTCACGATGAGATTCATGCATGATGACCAATACCGTAAACTTGCCTATATACTCACAACCCGAACCATTGACTGATTAGATTAGGATCACTTTAGGACTTCATAGGCTTGTAACGTAGGTTCATGGGGCTTTGGTGTGGCATTTTGGGTAATTAGTGACTAAAGGCCAACCTTGAACTATAATTTTCAATACTTTCACCTTAACAACTCAACCATTCTTAAATTGTTCTCCCTTACTCCTTATTTTCAAGCTTTCCGAGTATTTGCTCTCATTTTTCAGCTTATGCCTTATTTTCACTCATTTTGCTTTTTTTTTTTAACTCATATTAAGGCATCTTTTTCTCTTTTTCTCTCACCTGGTACATGACTTTCTGTTCTTTCTTTTATTTCCAGCTTCTCACCTCAATTTTGCTAATATACCACAACAAGGCCACCCTTAACTTAGGCTTTTAGCCTAAGGTGAAGTACACAATATTCGATCCCCAAACCAAGGCCACTTTTGGTTACCACCCTCAACTTAGGCTTTTTACCTCAATCAAGGTTCACAATGTTCAAAGATAGACCAGGGCCAATATCAGGGTATTTCACTAGACAAAGTTAGGGTAGCTACGTATTAAGAAGGAAAAAGTATATGTAAGGCTACAAAATTTAGAACAAGGGGCAAAATCTTTTGTTCGGTAGGTTATTTAGGCAAGAGTGGACTAAATTAAAGAACAATGGCCTAATATCCCTTCCTAATCTACATAGTCTCCCGTATGACTCAGAGTAACAAGGCAAGCTCTCGATTAGTAAAACAATGCATGAACACAACAAAAATTCAGCTCACACACACATGGCATTGCATACATAGCCAACATAAACTCACAGATCATGCTTTAAGCATCAACTTGCCTTCACTTAATCAGAAAAAATATTGCCAAACCATTCACACATGCAAGATTGCCAAAAATAACTACTAATCACAAAAATTTTGTGGATACCAATTTTCCAAAAGAATTTGATAAAATCATTCAAAATGTTATACATGCCAAAAGATTAATCGCCATATATCAAGGAAATTACCCAAAATGCTTAAAACATACTGGTTCAACATAAAAATAAAAATAATCCACAAGGCGAAAGAACACAACAAGAAAACTTTGGGATATCAAAAACTAGGATAGTTATGGACTAAAGGCTATTTAGACTTCACCCTAGTCCATAATTACCCACACCCCACGTACTTTGTCCTCAAATGTACGTAACAAAAACAAGATAAAAACAGGGATTATACCTTGGGTTACCTCCCAAACAGAGCCTGATCTATTTTCGCAGCACGACATAGATGGTTTGCTTCCTTATATGTCTTCAAGGTCCCACTCTTCTACCGTCTTGATCTCCTCCGTGTCTCCCATGTAAAGTTTAACTCTTTGACCAATTACTCTGAAAGTTCCTCCATCTCATCTCTCCAATTCAATAGCACCATGACTGAATACAGGCGTTATTCAGAAAGGCCCTATCCATCTAGATTTGAGCTTTCCAGGGAATAACTTTAAACTAGAGTTATAGAGCAACACCAAGTCCCCCGGTGCAAACTGACAACATTCAATATGGATTGTGTTGAAATTTCATTCATTGCTTATACAATGCCGAGATCCCAAATGCCCTTAATTAAAATTCATCAAGCTCATTAAGTTGAGTCAACTGAGACTGTGCAACGTCATGCCACTCAAGATTCAACTTCTTTAAGGCTCACATTGCCTTATGTTCAAGATCTATTGGCAGATGACATGCCTTACCTAAGACAAGTTGGTACAGAGACATGAAAATAGGAGTTTTAAATGTCGTCTAGTATGCCCATAGTGCATTGTCAAGTTTCCTTAACTAATCTATTCAATTTGCATTAACCTTTTTGGCTAAAACCCGCTTGATTTGCTTCTTGGATACGTTCACATGTCCACTTGTTTAAGGACGATATAGTGTTGCCACTCAATGCTTTACCCCATAATTTTCAAGGAGTGCTTTAAAGAATCTATTGGAAAAGTGAGAGCATCATCGCTGATGATGGCCTGAGGAGTGCCAAATCTAGAGAAGATATTCCTTTAGAGAAAAACTATGGCACTTTTACGTTCATTGTTAGGTAGAGAAACAACCTCCACCTACTTAGAGACATAATTCATAGCTACTAAGATGTACTTGTGCCTGTGTGAGCTGATGAATGGTCTCATGAAATCTATCCCCAAACATCAAACAACTAAATTACCAAAATAGGATTTAGAGATAGCTCATGTTTGCGGGTGACTCCACCTTCTCTTTGGCATCTATAACAAGCTTTGGCATAATTATGAGCATCTTGGTGGATATTGGGCCAATAATAACCATATTGCAAAATCTTATGGGTTGTTCGAATCCCATTATGGTGCCCACCTACAAGTGATGAGTGACAGCCTTCGAGTATGTTCGTCATGTCTACCTCAGGGACAACGACAAATAATTTCGTCAGCAAATGCATGGAATAAATATGGCTCATCCCAAAAGAACTTCCTCACATCATGCATAAACATCCATTTTTAATGCATGTTCAAGTTAGGAGGTACAATGTCATTCACCAGATAATTTGCATAATCTGCGAACCAAGGTATAAGATCATGTGATGCCGCCAATACTCTTTCGTCAGAAAAGGAGTCATCAATCTCAAGACCATCATCAAACTATATCATTGCCCTATCCTCTAATGTAGATAGGTGATCGGCAACTTGGTTTGATGACCCTTTTCTTTAAATAACATCAAAGTTGAACTTTTGTAACAGAAGTACCATCTTATCGCTCTTGGCTTTGCGTCCTTTCTAGACATCAAATACTTCAATGCTGAGTGGTCCATATGCACTATCACCTTGGCTCCTATCAAATTTGACTAGAACTTTTCGAATGCGAAGACTAATTCAAGCAACTCTTGTTTTGTGATGGTGTAATTCTTCTGAGCTGTGTTTAGGGATTTGCTGGCATAGTATATAAGATGTAAGACTTTCTCTTTACACTATCCCAAAACCACACCTAATGCAACCCTGCTGGCATCACACATTTTTCAAATGGCTTGGACCAATCAGGAGCCACAATAATTGGTGCTGAGGTCAACCTCTTTTTCAATTCTTCAAAGGATTGCATACATGCATCATCAAACACAATCTTGGCATCCTTCTCCAATAATTTACATAATGGATGTGAGATTTTGGAGAAGTCTTTTATGATCCACCTGTAAAACCTTGCATGCCAAGAAACTTCTAACACAAATTGGTGGTAGGAGCTTGTCAATTACCTCAATCTTAGCTCTTTCGACCTCAATGCCTTTATCTGAGATTCTATGGCCCAACACAGTACCTTCCTTAATCATAAAATGACATTTCTCCCAATTTAGTACCAAGTGACTTTCTACACATCTTTGCAGAATATCATGCATGTTTGCCAAACAATCCTCAAACGAGTGACCAATCACACTAAAATCATCTATGAATACCTTAATAGTGCTGTCCATCATAGCCGAGAAAATAGACATCATGCACCTTTTAAATGTAGCCAGGACATTACACAATCCAAATGGCATCCTTTTAAATAGGAATGTACCATATGGGCAGGTGAAAGTGGTTTTCTCCTAGTCTTATGGAGCAATGATAATCTGATTATAGCCAGAATACCCATCAAGGAAACAATACCATCCTTTTTCTGCAAGTTTGTCGAGCATCTGATCCATGAATGGCATAGGAAAGTGATCCTTCTTTGTTGAGGCATTGAGCTTTTTGTAGTCCATACATACCATCTATTTGATGATTGGCCTCATAGGAATCAATTCATTTTTTGCATTGGGCACCACTATGATGCCCCCTTTTTATGGAACACACTGAACTAGACTCACCCATTCACTGTCGAGAATTGGGTAGATTACTTCCGCCTCTAACCACTTGATAATTTCCTTGCGGACTACCTCTTGCATAGGAGGATTCGACGCCTTTGATGCTCTATACTGGCTTGTAGTCTTTAACTAACTAGATTTTATGAGTGCATATCCTCGGAGAATACCAATGATGTTTGCAATAGTCCACCCAATAGCCCTTTTAAACTACTTGAGTACTGTTACAAGGACATCTGCTTGCCCCTCACTCAAGTCTGTTGCTATGATGACTGGTAATGTCTTATTCTCTCCTAAGAAAGCATACTTCAAATGCAATGGAAGTGCTTTCAATTCCATCACCGGTGGCATCTCTATAGAAGGTTTTGTAGGTGGCGTCTCTCGGTTCTTCAAGTCTAGCTCCAACATGGTCTGACGTCTTAGGCCAAATGACAGAGCATTTGCTGTTTCCTCATAATCTAGGATACCATCACCATCAAAGTTCGTTAAGACTACCTCCAAAGTGTCAACTCCTAGTCGTAGCTCAACAGGTACTTTTGACTCATCATCATCATCAACAGTTTCAATCATCGAAAGTACCCTCAGATTATAGTTCTTCCTTTCTTGTTGACAAATATGAAACATGACCTCTTCTTCCCCAACTCTAAATGTGAGTATCCCTTTCTCCATATCAACTAGAGTACGATCTGTAGCTAAGAAAGGCCTCATTAAAATAATAGGAACTGCAAATCAACCTCACAGTCAAGAATAACAAAATCTGCGAGAAATATAAATTTGTCTACCTTTACCAACACATCATAAAGCACTCCCATGGATTTCTTGACTGTTCTGTCTGCCATTAGTAACAACATTTTTATAGGTGTAAGAGTTCCCAAGTCGAGTTTCTTGAAGATAGCAAGTAGCATCAAGTTGATGCTAGCACCCAAATCACAAAGTGCTCTAGCAAATTCTACCTCCCCAATAGTGCATGGTATAGTGAAAGAACCTGGGTTTTCACGCTTTTAGATCAATGACTTGGTAGTGATGGCACCACAATGTTGAAGGTCATGTGAGAAAGCCTGATTCACCATTTGCTTCTTCGTGACCAAATCCTTCACGTACCTTGCGTAACCCGACATCTTCTCTAAGGCCTCAATCAAAGGGAAGTTCACCGATAGTTTCTTGAGTATTGATATGACATGCTTGAGTTTGCTTTCCTCCCCCCTATTCTTGATTCTTTGAGGAAAAGGGGGAGGAGCTCTCGGGAAGGTCTTGTACTTCCTCGGTGTCTCACCCTCTTCAACTACTCCATTTTTCACATCATTATCTCTCTTGGACCCACCCCTCCATATGCTTTCTTTCTTATGCACATTTTCTACTTTGGCCGGCATAGAAGAGTCAATGACATCTTTACCTCCCCTAGTTGTAATTGCCATGCAATGTCCCTCATTCTTTGGGTTTTTCACTGGGTTGCTTGGCAAAGAACCCTTTTGGCGTTGATTCAATTGGAGGGACACTTGTCCAAATTATTGTTCCAATGGCTTGATCGTCACTATGTGGGACTCGATCTTTTGGTTGATACTTGAGATATCTAATTTTATTCCCTTCATAGTCTCATCTTGGTGATTGGCCTTCTTCAACAACTTATCAAATATTTCCTCAACCCTTGAATTGCTAGAATCGGCTTTGCAATTATGAGGAGGCATATAAGGACCATTTCTACACCAATATCATCAGCCCCATTTGGCTTCTGGCACCCTATTTCAATTAAAACAACCACCATGGTTATCTCTATATACACCCTCTCACTTGTAGTTTCGACATTGATTTTCGAAATCTTGATGCCAATAGTCCGAATTGGACCCTTGGGCATTGTTTCGAAAACCCACTGCTTGATCTCTAACAAAGCAAGCATCTTCATCATAATATGACTCACCGTACATGGGCACTCTAGGAGTTGGTGGACTACCGCATGAATACTTTCTTGAGTTTATTGCACCACCAAGTCCACGCTAGTCCAGAGTTGAGCAAGTTGTTGCATGATCTCATCATTGAGTTTTGCTTGATCCAAACTAATGCTCACCGCGCAAGAACTTCTTGTAGTAGCTCTCTCTCTCTTTGGCCCCATGGTCTATTGGTCTTCACTACTTGCTCCATCCTTTCTGCTATCCTTGTGAACGATTGGTCTAGGAACATGCCTCTCATAATTTTATTGACACATGCTTGACTATCCTCATCAAGATCCCGATAGAAAATTTCCACTAAGGCGTCATCCACAATCTTATGGGTCGGAACCATTCTCATACATTTGGTGAACCTCTCCCACGTTGTACTGGTGGAATCACCTAGAAATTGCTCAAAGTTATTGATTTGGTCCTTTAGTTTGAGTTTTTTGGACCTCACAAAATATCGCTCTAAGAAGGCTCTTTGCAATTTTGCCCAACTGGTGACTGAACTCTAAGGGAGTTTTGACAACCATATTGCTTCATTTCCTGTAAGAGATAAATGTAACACTCGTAACCCAACAACATCCATAGAGAGATTTTGTGTACACATCACTCTTTTACACATAAATGCAACATTATGAAGATACTGTGAGGATCCTCAGTAGGTAATCCTACAAACAAACCATGATTCTGAAGCATCTGGAGTGATCCACTTGACACTGTGAATTTAGTGTCTATCGGTAGTGGTGGCAACACTAAGCACCTGTAACATCAATGGCCATAGAGTTCAACTGATATTGATTCCAACCATATGCATTTTCGTTGAAATCCCTATGGTGTGGCCTATTTTCCCTTGGTGGTGGATTATCCTCTCTACTATCATCATCATCATGTAAATCTATGGCTTCATCAACTGCAACATCCACATTTTCTTAGGCCATTCTCCTTGCAACACGATGGATCTCAAGATTAATTTGAGTTAAGGGACCACCTTGGCTCCTTGTGTTGGACATACACCTAGTATATCCTGTAAAAGAAACTAAACAACAAAAACAAAAACAAGATCAAAATACAAAAGAATTAAGCAATCAACACTTGAATTTAACTACTAGTGAAATCAAGTCAAAACCTCACCGTATTCCCCAACAATGGCACCACTAATTTTGATCATGCTTAAATAGTACCCCTCACTTTGAGGATAAAGCGATCGTTGTCAAATATAAAACCTAACCATAGCTTAGGGTCGAATCCCAATGGAATACGAGTTTTGCCGCATTGATTCACCAACAATCATTTCAAACATCAATTAACTCTATTCTCAATAAAAGGGGGGGATTTGAAATGGTTTATAAGAAACTAAACTATACTAACAAAGTGAAGAGACAATCAAATTGGAGAGCAACTTTGGAAATTGTGTTCCCTATGATTTACTAACTCAAACACCCCGGATGATATAACTTAAATTAGGACGTTGCATGTAGGACGATAACTTAGGTTCTTCTAATCCTTGGGCAAAGGTGAAGGTTGAATTTCACTATGGCGCTTGGTCGGCTATCATAGTATGCCAACTAACCGTTACCCATTGTCCTAGTCAACCTCTCCTTGGTCGGGTTTGATTGATTAGACGAGAACACATCAATCGAATTATGTCACTAATTTCCTTTTCCTATACATTGCTACCTTGGTTGGGATCATGACACTAGGCCAGGGTTTACTGTTGGCCACCATTAAATAACAAGAAAAATGAAGGAGAATGGATAATACATGCAAATACCTAACTCAAGAGGTGCAAATAATCCAGGTTACTAAGCTAGCTACTCATGGTTCCCACAACACCCAGTTGTGGAGGTTTAGATACTCATAACTTGGACAAGAAAACAAAGAATGAATGAAACAAACATAGCTGAGAAATTACCCAAGAATAATAGAGAACAAGGAAACCCTGCTTAGAATCACAATCTTGAATGATGAAATAGATCTACAAGTGATTCCAAATCTCCAAAGTGAGTCTCCAAATTAAAATCCTAGTCTAAAATCCTACAATATTCTAAGAGCTTCTTTCTCTAAAATCTCTCTAAAAATCTGTATAATTCTCTCTTCTCTTTCTAAAAATCCTAACATATACTATTTATACTATTTAAGAAATGGTCCTTGAAATAATTTAAAAATTCAGATCAACAACTGTTATGACTTATTGTTACGGCTTGTAGGGTGACATACAAGTCGTAATCGGGCTTTCATTATCAGCACTTGGCATTTTGGACTTCACTGTTATGATTCATCTCTATGAATCATAGTCTAGTGTACATCTCGTAGTGCATTCTCGTAATCCACCTTTGTGTTTCTTGGTCCAATATGAATCAACACTATTAATCACTATGAAACCTTGTTGTACGAGTCATAGTGAGGACTACGACCCATACCCTGGGCTCATATGGTTGAACTTCAATTTCTCAGATTTTGGTTTTGGAAGCTATTAATCACTACGATCATCTCCTACGACTCGTAGCTTGGCCTACGACTCATAGTGCGTCTCATAGGTCCTCAAATTCAACAAAATCTACTACTTTTCCCCAAAATCAGGCCAATTTATATTTTTTGCAAAAGTAAACACAAAAGACAAAAAAACCATAAAAAGTCGCATTAAGAACACATAAAATCCCTTATTTTAGGCACCAAATGTGTTGTATTTTGATAGCACATCAGCATACTTAGTACATTCAAACGTACTAATGCATACTTTTTTCCTACATGATCTAACCATGTAGGGACCAGAGATTACCTTCATCTATCGTTTGATAGCTAGATCAGATTTGAGACATTTGTTGTGGTGAGTCCTATCTTCTAACCTATGAAGTCTTGGTTATATTATTTACTTTGAGGGTGAGCCCAGGACATGTCTTGGCCCCCGTCCTTTCTTATGACTAGAGATATTGTTGGACATCCTGTGGACTCTTGTCAAATCTATATATTATGTATTGTATTTGGAGTTTACGATTATGTTTATCTTGTTGATATGGTTATTATGGAATGATGAATAGAATTATGATAAGTATGTATGCTTTGATGTAGAATTGTGAAAGATCCTAAGTCCTGAATTGCCCCCATAGAGTAAGTCATACTTACCTGCCCCTTAGTATTTATGTGCTACATGTTATGTGAATTCATATTAATCTCTTTTCCCTATGATATCCCATAGCATGAGTTCTACTTTCCTATCCCTTAGAACTATGTGTTTACTATTTGTATACGCTTCTGAACTGATTATGTGAATATGGATACTATGAGGCTTGTTTGGGGAATCTCGAGTTCCCATTTGCCATGTCACTCCTAGACCTTAAGTCTGGGCTGTGAAAGAGATGGTATTAGAGAACTATATTTATAAATGGCCCTCGGAGTCCAACATGTTGCTTCAAGTAGAGTTTTATTCATGGGTGTGAAGCGCGCCACATCTATGGGTAGGAGGCTACAAGATATTTTAGGAAATGCTTCACTTTTTCATGATTCTTATCATGCCGTGGGACGTGTCTTAGGATTTTCTATCTCCATCTCTCCATATCGAATAGGGTGAGTTACTATAGGATCGCAATGCAATCAAGGTAAGGAAGATTTTGTAATTGATCCTATAGATGAGGTTAAAAGGGAGTTGGTGAACGATGTGCATTGTTTGACAAGCTTATTCCTTTGGATATTCAAAGTTTTATTGGGTTAGTTGGTTATTATTGAAGGTTTTTTGAAGGTTTCTCATTTAATGCATCTCCATTGACCAAGTTGACTCAAAAGAAGGCCAAGCTTTTATGGTCAGATGAGTGTGAGAGAGTTTTTAGACATTGAAAGATTACCTTACATCGGCTCCTGTTTTGGTGTAGATAGGTTGGTGGTGTGTTATGTTTCTTCTCAGATTAGATTGGGTTGTGTATTTATGCAACATAGTAAGGTGATAGCTTATGCATCAAGGAATTGAAAATGCATAAAAATTACCCCACTCATGATCTTCAGTTAGCGACGGTGGTGTTTGCCTTGAAGATTTAGAGACATTATTTGTATGGGGTGCATGTTGATGTTTTCACCAACCACAATAGTTTGCAATATGTGTTCACCCAAAGGCATCTTAACTTCAGACAAAGGAGATGGTCGGAAGTCCTTAAGGGCTATGACATGAGTGTACGATATCATCTCGGCAAGGCAAATATTATGGCCGATACTCTTAGTTGGCTATCTATTGAAAGTGCAGCTCATATGGATGAAGGGAAGGAAGAGTTGGCAAAACATGTTCACCGTTTGGCTAGATTGGGTGTTAGGTCGGCCATCTCTAATGATGGTGGTATTCATGTTCAAAATGTGGGCGAATCTTCTATGGTCATTTATATCAAAGCAAAGCAAGACTTAGACCTATCATTGGCTTTGTTGAAGAGGTTGGTTGCCAGAAATAAGATAGGGGTTTTCTCCCAAGGGGGAAATGGTGTAATTCGGTACTAAGATCAATTATGTGTTCCAGACGTTTGATGGTCTTAGGGAGATGATCATGACTAAAGCACATAACTCTCCTTATTCTGTTCACCTGGGATCTACTAAGATGTAGTGGGATTTGAGGGAAGTGTATTGGCATCATGGTATGAAGAAGGGTATAGCCAAGTTTATATGCAAATGCCCTAATCATCAACAAGTGAAGGTATAAAACCAAAGTCTCGGTGATTTTACTCAAGATATTGAAACTCCTACTTGAAAGTGGGAAGATTTATATGGATTTTGTGGTTGGTTTGCCTTGTACCCGAAGACAATTTGACTTAATTTGGGTTATTGTTGATTAGATGACTAAGTTGATTCATTTCTTACCGGTCAAGACTACTTTACTGACAAAGGTTATGCAAGGTTGCATATCCAAGAGTTGGTGAGGTTGCATGGTGTACCTAGGTCTATCATATTGGATCGTGGCACCCAATTTGCTTCTCACTTTTGGTGATCATTTCAAAGAGAACTCAGTACTAAGGTGAAGTTGATTTGGGAGAGGTTGAAGATGGCCCAAAGTTGCCAAAAGTTCTATCGGATGTTAGGAAGAAGGATCTTGAGTTTTATATTGGTGATTGGGTGTATATGAAAGTCTCACCTATGAAGGGTGTAATGCGTTTTGGAAAGAAGGGAAAGTTAAGTCCCTGGTATATAGGCCTCTCTGAGATTGTTGAAGCGGAGTGTGAATGTAGCTTATAGGTTAAGTTTGCCTTTAAAATCGAGGTTTAGTCATTGGTTTTCCATGTGTCTATGTAGAGGAAGTTGGTTGGTGATACTAGTGCTATTGCGCCTTGGGATGGTGTTGAGGTTGAGGAGAACTTGTCATATGAGGAAGTTTCAATTGAGATTTTTGATAGGCAAGTAAAGCGGCTTCATAATTTAGGATGTAGCTTCAGTTAAGGTGCTTTGGAGAAGTCAACATGTTGAAAGTGCTCCGTAGGGAGTGGAATCAAGTATGATGTGATGATACCTCTATCCTTTTCAATCTACTCAAGCCTATGATATTAGTTTCTCCCTATTCTCAATGGTCCTAATTCTTTCCCTCTTGAGTCTCACGACATAACATGCATACATGGGCTCAAAGATGATTTTTTTTATGATTTTAAATGATTTGAATATGTTTTGATATGAGTTTTAATGACTTGATGATTTTCAAATGATGAATTATGCATTGTACCTTGTGTTAGTGTTTCAGGTTCTAAGTCAAGCCTTTCAAGCCTTGTTCTAGCACATTCGAGGATAAATGCTCCCAAAGGGGTGATTATGTAAGGTCTCGAACATTGGACAACCTCATTGGAGCTTAGAAATTTGGTCTCGGAAAGTTTTGGACCAAGGTGACACTCTATGGATGCCCTCACGGTCCTGTGAGGCTATACAGACTGTGTGGAGTCTCCGTGAGCAACCCTTGGCCTTGTATAGGTGTTGGAGCTTTAAAGCGGAGTTTTAGACTAAGACACGCCACACATGGACCCCATATGGGCAGAAGGAGGCTTCATGGACCGTGTGGTGACCTTATCCTTGAAATTCCATAGTTTTGGAACCAAGTGAAGTGGGACGGCCAAGCATACTATTTGTATGGAGTGGTATGACCCGTATATCTTCCTGTATGGATTTCGAAGTGCAAATTTTCTAAGTGTTGGATCGTCTTAGAACTTCATTGTGAAGAATTGTCTAAGTGAGGTGGTATGGAGGAGTACACGACCCGTATAAGCTTGGTACGGACCATGAGACCAACCGTTGGGTACTTTCGTCAAATTTTTCTAAGTATGAAATCTTCAAGCTCAAGTTAAGGTCACATTTACGCCTTCAATTCAAGCTTATTTACGTTGGTTAGGGCCATCATGAGTCTCCTACATCAAGCCAAGTTCAAAGGAATTTCGTTGGCTAAACTTTTTACAAAAAATGATAAAAGGGTCAACTTTAAATGGTCATATCTCTTAGCACAAAAAGAACTAGGTGGCCCATGACATATCAAATTAAAGCTCTTTGAATTGGCTATCCAATGCATCTAGTTTCACCTCGTTCCGAGTTCGGATCTAGAAGTTATGCCATTTTCCTAAAGCCCATCAATATAGTGTTTTCTAAGAATTGACTAAGTGAGGTATTATGGGAGGGTTTTACGGTCCGTGAAACCTTGTATGGACCGTGAGACCTCCTCATGGGACCCCTGGCAGGACATGTTAATTTGTTCATTAATGTTTTTTTTTTTTTTTTGTAATTGTTGCTTCTCATAAGGGTCTTTTACGACTTCTTATGCTATCTTAAGACATCCAAATGATCTAAACTCTATTCCTCTCATTCAAATTCATTCCTCACATTTAAAATTCTCTCAACTCTCTCTTGAGAACTCTCCCAAGGTGAACATTTAGGGATTGTCTTGAAGCCAAGGAAAAGGGTCTGTTCTTCATCAAATTTCTTCCTATTTCTTCTTGCTTGGCTAAGGTATATGGGGTTGATTCTTGGTCCCTTGCAACCAAGAAGACCCGAAACTCTTTATTGGAATTTCATGAATTTTATCTTACTTTAAATATGAATTTTGAGTATGATTGTTTATTAAATTCAATTGAAGTATGGGCTATACTTTATTAATGATTTTAAGTTGATTTAAGCCCAAATATGTTGAATTACATTATTATTATTATTATTATTATTATTATTATGATGATGATGATGATGATGATGATGATGATGATGATGATGATGATGAATACCCAGACCCCACTTGTGGGATATCACTGGGTATGTTGTTGTTGTATTATTATGATGAATACTTGAATATGCATTGTCCCTTTAACATTTGATCTAAGCATGGGTGATATATATTATGGTTCAAATGAGGATTTAATTATGGATGTACTTGAGTTTCTTATTATACTGATGATTTTAGATTGAATCTCAATTACCCATGCTATTCTCACATTATTCATGGCATATGCATTCATGAGCATTAGATTTTATGAAGATTATGAAGTGGGTTAAGACCCAATTATGTTGATGAGTGTTATTTTGATGAAAGTACGATTATGAATAAGCTACCCTTGTGCATGAAAGTATGAATTGAATTATGATTT
>JAABOM020002802.1:0-60235 GCA_011800125.2 Solanum clarkiae
TATACATCATACCTATATGTCTGGCTGGTAGCTGCTGTTGTTTTTGTTTCAGGTGGGCTTAGTTAGTAAAACAGAGGAAACTCTGCCGGATTTTCGGTAGAATCTGGAAATTAAGTTTAAGGATCTTTATGATTTAAGATTTGGTATGAACGCCTAATCGGCGTAAGTCACGGCCCCGGGTTGGGGTCGTGACAATGATGAGTGAATGAGATCATATTTGTGCAATATATGAGATCACAAGCATGAGAAGGAATTCACAAATGGAAGAGGGGACTGAGACTGCCAGAAAACAGAAGCAGCAACGAGAATTCACAGCTTTTCAGATCAGAAACAGAGTGATAAGAAAACACAACTCACTGACTCTAAGTAACGATTTAACTATTGAGATTTAACAAACATGTAATTTACTAGATTACAACAGCCTAATTCAGAAAAATTAATGAGAAAACAGTTTCGTACTTACTGGACTAAATGACATTCTACTATGCACAACACATGAACAGGTGTGATGTTATACTGTAGGTTTTAATCATTTGTCATGCTGAAATGTAGAGGAACTAACAATCAAGGCACATCAATCCATATTAGGGTGGAAATGGAGACACAAAAACAACCTAGTTTGGTACTAATAAAGTGATCTTAACCGGATGACTCAAAATACATGACGAAAGAAAGTAAGTAGGCAGGAAGAAATCATGTCTCTCTGATTCAAAACACAGCTTGACATTCCAGTTTATCAAGTGTGGATCACATTCCCAAGAAAATTCAAGTCTGCTTGATATTCATAGCATAATACAGACAAGCTGATTACTATCTTTAAATAGATAAGAGAGATTCTCCAAAGAAGCGCTAAGCAAAGAAAGTAAATACACAGATAAACGTGAGCCAAACTTTCAGGTATTTAGAGTCCTTATTTCAGTGATTCATTGTGACTTACAACCTGGGCTCTCAAAGACAACATATGATGATATCGGATGACATAATTATGATACGGACATGCTATATCTTTATACTAGCAGGGCATGAAATTAACTTTTAGAGTCATGTTGACAGATTTTGTTTATACAACAATGAGATTATAGCATCTGAGATTAACTAAAATTGCGTACTATCAGTAATGACCAAAACCAAATTTATCTAGTAAAACCATCCTCATAAACAGTGGCAGAGATATGTTAACGACCAAACAACAAACAGCACTGGCATCTTGACCCATCACAGCAGGGTATCTTTAGTCAAAAATCAAACACTTACGAGCATATATCCATATTTCACATTCAAACCGAGTTACAAACTTCAATATGAAAGAGCGAGATTAGACATTACCTTCATCGGGGCAGCAAAATGGAACGACGAGCTCGACAAACCTTATGACGAAATCGAATCGAATTCGATTTCTAGGAAATTGTTTTCGGGAACTTTCCTGAACTGGGATTAAAATTAGAAATTATTTTCTGTGTGTTTCGATTATCACTCTGGCCGCCCCTTAATTGACTCATTTTCTAGGGTTCTTCTTCAACTTTTTCCCCTCCCTTTGCTCGAAGGATAAGGGGGATTATATAGGTCGAAATTAGGGTTTGAATGGGGAAACGAATGGGATTTGAATTTGAAAATGGGTAGGGCCGATTTTGAATTTGGGGGTCGAATTTTAAATTTCAAAACTCAAAATCCGCCAGTGGGGACAAGAAATCTTTTGGATTTGTTGAATAATCTTCAACAAACTGAAGATTTACCGTTGATTGAGGGATTCGAAAATGTGAATCAATTTTTCAACACATTAAATGTGTTTGCCGGGTTCGTTGAGGATTGTTGTGCGATTAAAGTTAAACGCTGGCGAGAGAGGGGAATGGTTGAGTATGCGAGAGGAGGAGAGAGAGGTACTGTGGCGACGGGAAGGGAGAGGGATGCGGCGGTGGCGACGGGTGTAGCGTTTTGGAAGAAATGGAAATGAAGAAGAAGGGGTGTCGGGGAATGGATACTGCACGCGCCCGCTCTAATTTTAATTTTTTTTTTGAAATAATCACTTAAAAAGTAAAAATATAAAATAAAGCCCCGTGAATAATTTGACACCATGGAGGGTAAAAATTTGGTGTCAACATCCCGCACCCTCTAGTATAAGGTATTTGGACGATCTAATCATGTCCTCTTATTGTGTTAAGCAAGTTATGCAAGTATGATTATTTTCAAACATGTTTTACTACAAGCATTGTTCATGCATGCCATGTTGCTAATATACTATCTCTTGCTATGATTATGTATTTTGATTATGTTTATTATCTCTTGTTGCATTATATTCCACATACTTAGTACATTCCAGCATATTAACACATACTCTATGCCTACATAATATTGCTATGTAGGAACCGACGCCCCGTTTGAGTATCTCCACCCACATGGCTAGTACGGTTTCACTCAATCTTATTGGTGAGTCCTCCATTCCAAGGACGTTTATTATGATCTCTTTCTATGTTCTAAGACTATCCTTCTTTTACTTATGTATTTGACTATGAGGGTGAGCCAGGTTGCTTATCTTAGCCCCCGCTCTTATCTATGTAGTAGAGGTGTTATTGGACATGTTATGTATCTATGCTATGAGCCTTGACTCTCTTGTTTCTTGATGCTTATGATATGAAAGTTTACCCTTAGTCCCAATTCCCCTTGTGTATACTTATCTCTTATTGTCATTTTAATTGCTTCCGCGACCAAGGATGTATAATGATATGCTATGAGGGTTGTTTGGGGTTCCTTCAAGTTCCCCATTTGTCGGTCACGTCTAGGCCCTAGTCTTGGGTCATGACATAGATGTTGAATCTCGAAAGATTTTAATGGAGAAGGATCTGGTGTGTGACTGACAGATGAGAGATGCAGGTGGTGCGTGGCCTCTTGCCTCATACCCCAATGAAGTTTATTCTGGCCAGAAAAGGTATCTATCTCCTCCTATTGTAACAGTAACACAAACTGACAACTTTGAAAGTGATCGATTCAAAATTTGAGGTTGTTTCTATAAGACAACAAAAGAATATCGAGTTACCTTTTTAGACAAAGCCAAAACAGGATTAAAGAGCCTATAGGCTCTGATACCATGTATTCGAATAAAAGATGATTATCTATTCCAATAAGTAAGTAAGATATAAATACAATACATTAGGTGCTAATTTAGGAAAGAAAATAAAGAGGGATATCGAAAGATCTGTTAGTAATTACAAAGGATTCCTAAAGATGTGTTAGCTAATTATGACTATGTAAATTACTAAGAATAATGTCTATATACATTTTATAACCCTCCTGTATGCGTGGTTTTGTGTTTCCTTTGCTTTAGACACAATTCTACTTTTATTTTGTAGTTTCACTTGAAAACTTAAAATAATGGAACTCGTGTAGCCGAGTTCACCAGTAAAGTTCTCATTCTAACTAGTTCTTCCCTGGTCAAGAGGGTGTGTGGGACTGCTCTTTCCCTCATCAACTAGAGAATGTGTACTACGAAATGTGTAAGCAAAACTTGAAGAGGAGGAAATTGATGTTTGGTTGAGTAGAGAGGGTCGCCACTTCCAACCTTACAGTTGTGGGTGCGAGTCACCAAGGGAGCAAACAATGGTATAACACTCAAAAAGTTATTTTAAGGGCCTAGCCTCAAATCGTATCATATACATCATAACATTATTTAATGCATGAAATCTTTCTTTTGTGTATAAACCTTAACATAGAATAAATGAATATACTACATTATAAGCCAAAAGGAAGTTAACTAATCAAGTGGAAAAATGAGAAAATCTGGAGGTGCGGCTTGATCCTACCAAGGTTTTAGATCACCAACTTGACCAGCAGTCAAGTTTAAGACATAGTCTCTGTATATGGCCTTGTGATGATGGGGTAATTTACGAGAAACTCCATTCAAGATTTGGTGGAAATTAAAGCATCACCTTGTTGAGCAGGGTGTAGAAATAACATTGCCTGTTTCATTGAAGGATTGGCAAGCAATCTCTGCCTCCTCAGTATTTCTTGTGGTGGAACAGAAGTGAGAATGTTGTCCAAATATGGAACATCCTTCTCCAATATGAACAATCCAATATCTTCCCATGGAATCGCATCAGCAAATGGCAAGACAATGTCACCTGCTATTATAACAATGTAGTTAGCAAGTTATAAATACAACATATTGTATGTTAATTTATGGGACAAAAAGAAATGAGATTCCTACAAATTTGTTACCAAAATTAAGTTAAAAAATCAGTCCAAAAAATATGGCAATGTAATATTTCTAAGAATGACGTCTATATACATATATAGAGGTAAAGTCATGCAAGAAACTACTCGCCGAGTCAGCCATGATAATCAAGGAAATGCTAGTTGAATAGATGATAAGGCATTCTGGTTTTGAGGTCTTCATACACAGCAAATCAATGATGCTCCAACACTATGTCTCGGATTAGTTATGTTGTTTATTCAATGTGAGCTGAAGTCTAAACATCATTAACTAAGTTAATCTCAACAAGTTGCAAGCCGAATTAAGTTGCCCATTATATTGCGTTTGCTTGTCTATATGTCAGGCATCACAACATAAAGAAACTTTGTGTATTTTCCATCGAATCTTACAAGAGTTGGATAGTGATCACTATCCCACCCGTTGGGTACATGTACGACTAAATAACTATTATTAAGGTATTCATAATTGACTAGCATATATAATAAACCAAATGACTAACATCTCATGAATATTGAAGGGGCTATTATTATTTGTTAATAATAATAATAGTTTAGGAGCATTTGGTGGAAGTGAGTCAAGAAAATGAAACATTTGGTGGAAGATGAGTCAAGAGGCATTCATGTATGATTAATTAATCTTAATGCATTTAGTGTTCACATGTTTAGTAAAAAGCCGACTTGTTTCTACAATGTATAAGCCGTAAAGTCTATAAATTCCCTAGCAGACTATCCTACTAATTCAACTTCTAGCTGTTATCACAAATTTGTAAAAAAAAAAAAATAGAAAGAAAAGAGTGATGTCTTCTTCATATGAGAGTTTGTCTGGAGGGAGATATTTAGACATTCCTCATTTGAAAAAGCTTGTCAATAAATGGAATTTAGGCATGCCGATAGAGTCAAAATTGGTTTTACTTTGTATGGATTTTCAATTCCTAGATATGTTCCTCAGCTTTCAGAGCTTCACAACTGAATAATGGGATGCTACGCATGAAATGAGCACGAGTAAGCACAAAATAATATTAGATCAAGAGTTTAAGAAGAAACTACACTATTTTATTTTTTATATATATCTATATTATATATACTAATTCTATCTTTATATTCAAATAATTACATATATTATTACTAATAATTAGGAGTTTTCTATCATATAATTATGGAAGATACACTAGCCCTTTTAATTGTTTGGATGGTTGTTATGTATCGTTTCATAGTGTATTCGATTGTGTTGTATGGTATTGTATTGCATTATATCGTATCATACTATATTGTTTCGATGAATATAATATTTGGATAGATTTTATCGTCTTCTGTCATTATATAATATCATACATCTATAACTTGAATGATAAACCTACAAGAAATTGTAGCATATATGGTAGATACATAAAAAGATAGGACAAGTTATAAAAAAGAATTATTGAATAATAAATAAAGTAAAAAAAAATGAGAAGAAGGTATTAAAATAACGACGCAAGAATACCAAATCGGTCGTTACACAAAATATATCTTTTCGTCATTACCTAAAGATGGATTTAAACAATACGACATAATGGAATTTAAATAACTATCAAAACGAGTATTGTATTTAAACTAACAATAATACAATACGATGGGTAATAACCATCCAAATAAGGGGTTAGATACATATATTTTTTCTCTCAAATATACTAAAATAAGGCGAGAGGCAAGGAAGACGGAGAGAGAAACGAGTAAGATAGTCATATATCCCAAATATATGTGAATGCACTTATATACAATATATTTAAAATAAATTCCACATAATTTTGACTCCATATAGCTCGAGATAAATCTATCTGGGCGTTTTAGATACATAATTTTGACTCCATATAGCTCGAGATAAATCTATCTGGGCGTTTTAGATACTTTTATGTATATAGCCACTGTAATCTTTTTTTTCCCCCATTTATCATAGAATATAGCAATGAAATGGTTAAAATTTCCTAGCATAAGGCTGTATATGGACAAACAAATTCTATACTTGATTGACGTTCACTGAAATGCCAAGAAATGTATAATTATTTTCTAATATTCTGTGTTAAATTGCTTTCTGAACTTCTTGATTTTGGCAAAACGGTAAAATGATTTTCTGGCTGATCATCACATTTTTCTTGTTTTGCTAATGATAGCATGAGGTGATAGCAGAAATAAAGATCTTATTATAAAATTTTAGGCTTGGGAATTGCAACTGTGTGCATATGAATAATAACTTGAATTAAAGCAGGTAAAGATATGTGGTGAGTGAAATTAGCATAATTATAATGGATTTAGAAATTGAAAATCTTATTGACATTTCCAGCTCTACAATCAGTAGCATGCTCATCTTGGATATTTGGATGACATCCTAATTTTATAGCTTTTAGGACATCAATATAGATCTTGCGGATACATGGTTACAGAATCCTCTTTTCAATGTCTGCAAGTGAAGAATTTATTTTGATTGAAATCAAGTCATTTACATTCCAATTTCAATTATTTGAAACATTCAACAAGGAAATGATTGTTGCATGACCAGCCACAAATAAAAAATCAGCGAAAAACTTATGTTGGCTTTGAGGATCCGTGCATCTGCCTAAAATAAAGTAGACAAAATTTCTCGTTAACTTCAACTCCTTTACAACCTCTTCTATTCGTTGCCTAGAAGATAATTTAGACCAAGTATGACTAGTAGCTATCCTTTGTAAATCAGTAAGATTCATTACAACAGTATCAACGAATCTGTTTACAACTTCGGGAGTTGCAACATTGGAAGAAAGTGTTAGTGATGCTTTGGGAAAAGAGTATTTAGCTTTGATTTCCAGATTAGTTTTCTAGATCTGTTCTTCCAACTTATATAACATGGTTTCAGGATCCTTGGGACAGTTGATTCTTTCGAATTCATCTGCATCCCAGAAAGCTTATTGTACTTTCTATGCTTTTCCGTTCCTTGAGCACTTGGTGTTGAGAAGATTGCAATATCTTGAGGAGATCTCTTCTGGATTTGCTGACATGCTGACTCTAAAATCAATTGAGGTGATCTCATGCACAAAATCACTTGTTGAATCAGCCAAAGATATCTAGGAAACACAAGTGGAAGAACTCCAAAATTGTGATTTCAAGCTCTTCATACAGAAGTAGAACAATCATACCTTGACCATCAAATGCCAGCTTAATTTGGTTATCAGGTAAGCACACTTTTGATACATTGCAACTGAAGTTAAATGTGTGTTTCTCGATTTGCCAGCTCATTATCCATTGCACACTTTTGATCCATTGCACTGTATGTACTAGCTTCTAGAGTTCTGTATCCTTCATATTTCACGTGTAGCTTAAGATCATTTTTGTAACAATCTTTTGCTCTTGGATAGATTACTAATTTGACAGTCTTTACCGAACGCTAATAGAACAAAGTCAAATTGAAGAGATAAGGTTAGTTTTAGTAGAGATCATAAAGGATCAAATTTTGACAAGATTATTTTTCCCTCCATTCTTCTTTTAGATAACGACTAATTAAGTTTTAAACTTTCTGTATTGCTAATGATATTGTTCAAGTCTCAAGCAGAGGTTAATGATGCAGCTGATTCACCATTAACTTCGTGGAATAGGGAGAATACTAAAGAGAAAAGTCATAAAATCCCCCCCTCTCCACAAACTTGGCAGCACAACTTATTTTAATACCTAAACTACACGGGCGTTTATATACCCCCCCTTAACAACTTCAAACTATTTTTCCCACCTTATCTACACTAGGTCAGTTGAGGAGAGGGTGTTGTAAAACCACGCGCTCTCTCGTTGGTCCACATAATTAATGAAGTAAAAATAAATAACCCACCCATTCCCAAATAAAAACCCAACCCATTTATAACAAATACCCCTAAACCCTCTAATCGACATTTCGCCCAAATTCTAAATTCCTTCTTCTAATTTATACTTCTATCTCAGGATATTTTGAAGCAAGCGTTTGGTTCACAAAATTTGTGGTTTTTAATAATGAAAATAGAACTTATCAGGTCAGCAATGGATACTTCGAATTAGATTTTAGGGTTTTGCGTTTTTTTTTTTAGTTTTGGCTGAGTTTTAGGTCACCAAAAAGCTGACCAAATGTTTCTTTGTTGTGATCTTTGAAGTGTGGAATGGATGTGCACATTACCTTGAGGTTTCACCACAGTGAAAAATTACAACAAAAACCTCGTATTAAATATATTGGAGGTATTGTCACCGATTGTCTTGATGTAAATGTTGATAAATTATCCTATTTTGAATTTGTTGGTTATATTAAGGAAATTGGGTATAATTTGTAATGCTTGTATCGTCTACATTAGACTACCTGGAGCTCTTCACGTTGTAGAAGTAAAAAATAACAGGGATATTATAGGTATTGTACCTCAATTAAAAAATGGACAAATTATTGAACTTTATGTGTCTCATTTAATTGAAGAACCTAATGTGGTCCCTTCCATTGAATATGTAAAAGATGTGGATGGTAAATATAACCCTATCTTTGATAAAAAATCTAGTCAAACCTTTGAGGGTAGTGAAGCTTTAAGGTTTGAAGAGTTTTCACAGCGTCAATACACTGTTGAGACTGCACAGCCCCAATAACCTACTGAGACTACACAATCTGAACAAGTTGGTGAGGTTGCACAGCCCCAACAACCTACTGAGCCTGCACAACCTGAACAAGTTGGGGAGAGGGCACAACCTCAATAACCTGTTGGGGAGGGGTTGGGTGCATCCATTTCTGGATTTGCATATGATATTCCAAGTGTTCAATCTGATTGGGAAAGTGAAATTGAGGATGGTGAAGATTCAAACTATGTAGATCAAGATGAAGAATATACTAGTGATGTCCGTGAGGAGGTTAGACTTCTTAGGAAAGAGAAAAGAGCTGCCAAAATAAAAAAGAGAAAAGAAAAGGCCCCTAGATCTGAAGATGTTAATTTAGGAAAAAAGGGAGTAAGATTTAAGATATGATAAGTATTTATCCAAGAAACAAAATACTTTAGAGAGTAAGATAGGTGGAGATGAGCCATTCTTTGATTCAGATGAGGCTGTTAGCTTTGAAATAGATACAGATGAAGACGTTGATGAGGAGGATGAGGTTGAACAACCTATATGAAAAGAGAAAAAAGCAAGAAGAGCAAAAAGAAATAAAAATAGAGTTGTGTTTGATCCTAATTTTCAATCAATAGTTTAGGAGACTGGCCTTGCTTTTGAAAGTGTTAAGCAGTTTAGGGAGGCCATTATTAGATATGATGTTCAGGAACATGTTGAATTGGATAAGTATATTAACGAATCAACTAGGGTGAGGGTTAAGTGTACAGCTGGTTGTCCACGATTGCTGTTTAGGAGTAACGATTCAAGAACAGGTGATTTTGTAGTAAAGAATTACAATTCAGCGCACAAATGTAATGTCACAACAAAAAATAAACTTGTCAGTTGAAAGTACTTGTTAGAACACTACAAGGACAAAATAATTTCTGAACCAGGTATTACAGTTTTTCATTGCAAGCTTTAGTGAAAAAAGAGTTATAGGTATATGTTGGGAGGACAGTAGCAAGAAAAACTACAAATGTTGTGTTGAAAAAATTATAGGTGATAATTTGGAGGAGTTTAAAAGAATTTTGGATTATAGAGATGAGCTCTTAAGGACAAATCCAGGCAGCACATATATGGTGAGGCTTAGTGAAGAAACTGTTAAGGGTAGAAGGAAAAGGTTTCAATCATTTTATATCTGCTTTGATGCTTTGAAAAAGGCATTGAAAGCTTGTTGTAGAAGGTGTATTTTTTTGGATGGTTGCATTTTGAAAGGGGTTTCCAAAGGCCAATTACTTGTGGCTGTTTGGAAGGATGGCAATAACCAAATGCTACCTATAGCATGGGTTGTGATTGAAGTTGAAAACGCATTCACTTAGAGATGGTTTGTGAAGATTTTAAGAGATGATCTTGAGCTTGGAGATGGATTTGAATTGACTACTATCATTGATATGCAAAAAGTATTTTATTTCCTTTTTATTCATTAGTTGAATCTCCATTTTATAACTATATTATGAATACTTAAGTATGTTGTCTAATTTCTTTCAATTTTGATAAAGGGTCTTGATAAAGCTATTCAAGATATTCTGCCAAATGCTAAAAAAGGAATGTATGCAAGACACATTATAGCCAACTGGTTCAAAGTTTATAGAGGTGTTGAAAGAAGAAATTACTTTGGAGATGTGCCAAATCCACATATGAGCAGGAATTGAAGAGAAATCTGGATTATATAGAGAAGCTAGGGAAGAATATATGTCAAGACCTACTGTGGTACAATATGAAAAGGTGGTCTAGAGTATACTTCTAATTTCATAGCTGCTGTGATAGTGTTAATAATAACATGGCAAAAAGTTTCAACTCATGAATTTTAGGGACAAGGCACAAAACTATCATCATCATGCTTGAAGAACATAAGGGTTAAGGTAATGAGAAGAATAGGTCAACTGAGGGAGTTTTCTGATACATGGATAACTCGTATTTCTCCAATGTCCTTGAAAGTATTGCAAGAGAAACACAACAAAGTCCATGAAGTGTAACCTAGAATGGAATGGTGAGTTTGGTTTTGAGTTCAAGGAAAGTTTCCATAATACGTTTGTAGTGAATTTGAGTAACAATACTTGTATTTGTAGATCTTGGATGCTAAAAGTTATACCTTGTTATCATGTTATAGCTGCACTTTATTTTAGAAGATTGGAGCTCATTGACTATGTTACACATTAGTATACCAAAGAGACTTACCTCAAGACCTATAGTTACTTCATTCAGCCAGTTATCAATATGCAAATATGGCCACAATCAACCAATCCTTTTGTTATACCACCTGTAACAAGAGTATTGCCAGCAAGGCCTAGAAAGTTTAGAAGGAAGGAGCAAAATGACAACAAGACAGAAAAATTATCCAAAATGGTGTTGACATGACCTGCAATCTTTGTCATCTAAAGGGTCATAACAAAAGGGGTTGTCATTTGAATCAACCTAATATAGGAAGAGGGACAGAGAGCTCAATAGGGACAAGTTCAGGAAGATCAAGTGTTGGTTCTTCTGTAGCATAAAATTAATCAGATTCAACCACAAACAAAAGAATAGGTCGACCAAGAGGTTCTACAAAATAGTTAATACTTATACAGTTATTTTATAGCTAAATAAGTATATTTCTTTTCACTTAATTACTTATGATATAGGTTAGTGCTACTGATGTTGCTAATGAAAGGGGAAGGGGAAAGGGGACCACTGCTCTTACTTATTCTTGTGTCACTGAAAGAGGGAGAGGGACTATTGCCATTGGAAGAGGAGGAGGGGTTGCTCCTAGTGTGTCTGCTATCACTGCAAGAGGAAGAGCTGCTGCTGCTAGTGTGTCTAGTGTCATTGGAAGGGGGAGAGGGACTAATGCAGGTGCTAAAGTTCCTGGTGTCACTGGAAGGGGAAGAGAGACACCTTTTAATAGACCAAGAATGGTTGAAATTGGAATACTGCAGACAGAAAGTGGTTTTACAATTCATAATGTAAGTTCTTTTAAGTATTTCAATTCTTTTGAACTTATCCAACAACAGCTAATGCTACTTTGTTTTTGAAACTAGCTTAGAATGTCTTTGAACTTATCTATAGTAACTAGACATCTTGGGCATCACAAACCACGATTAGGTCTGAAATGGAAAGGAAAGGCTGCTGTAATTCAACAAGGACATCAAGAAATGAGAGAGCACAAACGAATGAAGACAAGGTCCAATGCTAAAAATGAATCATTTAAGTCAAACAAGTTCATCAACTTTCCAGTAAATGAAGAAGACTGATTTATCTGTTTTGTAGTAGTATGCAGTTGTGACAAAACAAACAAGCTCTTGTGACTATATTTTCGAAACAGTTATGCAATTATACAGTTGTGACTATGTTTCTGTTATATTTTTGAAACAATGATGTAGTTGTAACCACTTTGTATAGTATCTATATTATGTAGTTATCCTTCTAATTTATAGCCTTTATATTATGCAGTTAACACAAACTATATTTGATGAAACAAAACACGATATCAATTGCACACACTATAAAACAAAGTACATTACATTAATAGATCAAGTCAAAGTTCATTACAAAAGTGACTACACCTAATTCATTACAATACTAAGGATGCTATACCAATATTAATCTAATAACATCAACAACCTATCATAACTTTATCGAAGCTTTTTTCATACATATTACCCCGAATGCGTAACATATACATGTATCTACAACACAACAAAAAATAACAACAAAGAAGGGTATATTTTTCCTAGTTCTTCTCCACTTCTTCTCGCTTTCTTTCAACTTATCAACCTATTCTTCCAACTTCCTCATTTTTATATCTAGAAAGTTATCTTTGGGAGTGAAATCTCTAGGCTTGTCAACTTCCTCGGAAGCCTCAAGCAATTTCTCGAATTCAAAGGCTGATGTTTGTGAGAATCCACTAAATTCTCAAGCTCACCCAATTTCTCTTTTAGCTTCAGAATAACAAATTTAGACCTCTGATCAATATCTTCTTTATCCTTCCAAAACCAAAAGTAGTAAGATCTAGGACCCTTCAATGTTGAAAAGAATGATGCATTTAGTTTTCATTTGAAATTCTAGATTTACTAAATAAATCAGAAATAAAATTACCCCATAACAAGGAGATGACCAATATCTTCTTACGGGGTTACTTGAAGTCCAAGATGTTTTCAAACACACCAAATATCCGTTATTACCATGAACTATTTCTTTCTTAGTATGATCATCATCTTCCATACAAAGCTTTGTCTAGTTAGTTGTTTACATTATGTGCTCCAATTTCTCTATTACAAAATCCAATAGTGAAAAAAAGGGTGAAGAAATGCGATTTAAATCAGATAAATAGAATACAATTACTCTTTTATGGATACAAATTTTGGGTTGGAAGAGCTACTAATCAACTAATTCATCAAAAATATGGTGGAATTTTATAGATTGAGGTGAAGAAGGAAAGAAAAAAGTTAGGGTTCTTATATAATTAAGAGGGGAGGATGTTGTAGCAGTTATAGATGGGTCACTAAGTGGTAATGGGTTAATATAATGGGTAAAATTAAAGATTATCGCACCCAGGGATGTCTGCTTAACATGCACGTTGGGTTGGTGTAGATAAGGTGGGAAAAATTATTTGAAGTTGTTACGGGAGGTATATAAATGCCCGTGTAGATTAGGTATTAAAGTAAGTTGTGCTGCCAAGTTTTGGGGGGAGGGGGGAATTTGGTGAATTTTCACAATACTAAATAAAACAAGACCAAGTATTCGAGCTTTCACAAAGTAATTGTGCAATAGAGTTGCTGAAAGATGTTTTTTATTATTCTTTTTGGGATTGTTTTAGGGAACAAGGAATCAGAAGAAGAAAGTTTGAATCAATTCTCTATTGTGTTATATTTTCTACGTTTAATCTCTTAGAACCGAAACACACATTTAGTCTCTTCATTATATCATCTCCTTCTTAACTCTCATTTGGTTGGAGTTCTCCAATGGCTAAATGAGATTTCAGAATTTTTATATTGTTTCATTATACATTGTAGATCTATTTGTACTGTACTAAAATTTGGTTGTAAACCTTTTGTAAATAATCCCACACGCACTTAGCTGTCTTGTATGGCCTGAGATTAAGAACAATAAGAGTGTCAACGGATTCTATAATCCATGTCAACACCCGAGCATCTTTAATCTTCCATTCACTTAACTTTGTAGGATCAATAGGAGCAGGATCACTTCCATCTATATGGCTCCATAATTCTTTTCCAGTGACAAATAACTGAAATTAAAATTCCCAAGAAGAATATATTTTTCCTGTGAAATGAAAATTCAAGGATTCAAAGTGATTTGAATTCATGCTTTTGAATAGCTATGAAAATAAGAAAGACTCAAGAAAATAATTAGAGTTACCAAGAACAAAAGTCCTAGGTGTTAGGGATGATTGTCGACGAACAGTCAATAAAAAAACCAAGATTTCAAAAGAATATGAAAGAGACCACAAAAGAACTCTATGAAACAAGACAACCAAAAGAAGGATCTGATACCATGTCAAGATTTTTTCTGAAAGCCTCTCAAAGTGAGAGTCTTTTCGTTATATAGAGAGTATACACAATACACATCCCTAAGGATCAGTGTTCCTATCGTTAAACATCAACTACTCAATCGCTGTAAATTTGTTATTTAAATCCCTCCAAATCTGCTCTGTTATCTATATATTTACTACAAAAAATCTCTATAATTACACTCATTTAAAACATTAATGTATACAATTATTCACCATTAATGCATGATTTGTGAGTTGTTCATCATGCTGACAAGGAAAACAAGAGAACATGATGAAACAGTTAACTACTTAGAAGTTGAAGCCCATTCGTAGGCCTCCTTTTCCCTTCTCTCAAAGAATTAAAAAGAAAGAGGAGGAAGGCAAGTCCAACTACTTTCTCTCCTTGCTGAAACAGTTCTCCATTAATATCTTTCTCATCGAGGCATTGGAGAAAATGTCAGGGTATACAAAGTACATGAAGGACCTGGTTACAAAGAAGCGCATTGTGAGTCAAGAGCTCTCTTAAGAACTTCAACATTGTAGTTCAATTGATACGAGGTCCTTGGTCCAAAAGTGATAAGATTCTGGTGCTTTTACCATACTCTACACCATTGGAGATGTGGAGTTCGGAAGGGTGTTATGTGATCTAGGTGCCAACATTAATCTAATGCCCCTTGCTGTCTTCAAGAAGCTATGATTGGGAGCCCCTACTCCGAAGAGCATGCGGTTATTGATGGCTGACTACATAGTGAAGAAGCCTCTGGGAATACTATATGATGTGCTTGTGAGAGTTGAAAAGTTCATATTCCTCGCAAACTTTGTGTTCCTAGATTGTGAAGTCGATTTCGACATCCCAATCATCTTGAAAAGAAAATCCTGGCCACCAGGCGAGTACTAGTGGATATGGAAGACAATCAACTCAGGTTTAGATTGAATGACGAAGAAGTTGTCTTCAATATCTGTTAGTCTATGAAGAGGCCGAATGATTTGACGAATGAAGTCTAGGCAATTGGTGAAGTTTGAGTAATCAAGTTGTCCATGTCGTGCAGCAACAAAAATTCAAGCGCTACTTGGTAGGTAAGCCAAGGTTTTTAATGTAATAATGGTAGTTGTTGCTTTATTTTTCATTTTGGACTCATAGGTAATTTATTTTCTTGTATTTTGGTTGTAATTTTGGAAATTGGGTTAGTTGCATATGGGGTAATAGTATGCTCTGTGAAGAATATGTAGGTACAGAGCTATATCAGCTACTCTTTGTTGAGAAGGGCATCAGGAAGTTCCTCTACGACTGGTTCTATGGGCCGTAAATTACTTTACGATGTGTACATCATATTGTAAACATTTTCAATAAGAAAAAAGTTGTGCACTCCAGTCCACGAGCCAACTTTATGATCTATAGATAAAACTATGGGTCGTGAATGGAGCTCGTGGATCCCAGGTAAGTTTTCTGATTTTTGACTAAGTGTTGGGGTCTCTACGACCAACTCTATGAGTCATATTTCATTTTAGGACTCGTAGACTGGTCCGTGAAACCCACTCTAAAAAACTAGGGTTTGGGTGTTCTACTAAATCACACTTCATGAGCCATAAAACACTCTACGACTCGTAATCGAGATTTCATAGAGTCTAGGTCCATCAGATTTAAATTGATCCGGTCAAAGTATAAACATTAGAGTCAAACATTTTGACCTCATTTTAGCCCTAGTTTACAAATTGTGCCCAACTATACCCTACCCCAAAACCTCTGACCACTGATGGTGATTACCCCTCCATTTTTCGATGACCTAGGGTTTAATATCTCATCACCTCCTTCATCTTCTACAATCTAATCACACAAATTGGTAAGCTTTTGGTTGACCCAATACTATTAATTTACCTATATTTGTATGGTTAAATTGAAAATTATGTCGAGAATGATTGTGTTAGACACAAACCTTTGTGTGAAAATAGTGATGTTGATAATTGAATTATGGTTGGTCATGTTTGAATATGTGTCTAAATTCGGAACTGGGTTTTAGTTTCCTTTTCCTATGTTTGATTGATATATCTTTGGTGCCCTTGTAATCACTCACCATGTCATTAATCGATTTTCTATGTGATATTCTGTGTGTTATGGCATAGGTGCATAATTTTGATGATAAGTCATTCATACAGGGTCGAAAGGGTTAGGGAAGCATGTCTAATTATTTTCGATAGGGTACATGTGTTGACTATCATGTTGGGATATTAGTTGTTGTGTGAAAATCCTGTGGGTGTGTGCATATTGCTTCGATGCTAGTAGTATAGAGTGAAAGAAATCATACCGGGTTCGTGTTGATGGATTTAGAAACTCAAGTGACTGAGGTTTTTGGTCAACGAGTGGCTTTTACGACCAATGGAACATTCCATGATTCGTAAATGCCCCTCGTACAAGATTGCAGAAACCTTAAGTTTCTGAGTATCCATTAGACAAGACCTTCTACGAGTCGTAGAACACTTTGCGTCTCGTAGAATATTCTTGTGGATCCTAGATGAAATAAATTTAGATACTAGAACACTCTAGGACTCAGTCTATGACTTGTAGAACATTTTATGAGTTGTACCTAGTCTCATAGACATTTCTAGTGAAAAAAATTCCGTGACTACTATTTTACGAAAGCCTTCTACGACTTATAGTATGTACTACGGCTAGTAGAAATGCTTTTGTAGACCACCTACAACTAAGTCTGGGTTGATTTTTGCATTTCATTTTTTGATCTTTGGGCTAACCAAGGTGCATGAATGTTTATGTTTAGGATTTTATAAGCATCAAGATTTCCTTTAGTCCTATTTCCCTAATTTATACCTCTCATGTTGTTTATTTTGCTTCCGCGACCAAGGAGGTGTGAATGAAATGCTAAGAGACTTGTTTGGGGTCCCTTCGGGTTCCCATTCGTCGTGTCACATCTAGGTCCTAAGCTTGGGTCATGAAAAACTTGGTATCAGAGGACTAGGTTATTAATAGTCCTTGGAATCCAAACACACAGCGTCAATTAGAGTCTTATTCATGGCTGTGAAGTGTGTCACAACCATGAATTGGAGGCTATGAGGCGTTTTAGAAAATGTTTTACTTTTTCATTGTCTATATCGTGCTTTAGATGTGAGTCTAAGGTTGTTCCCCTAATGAATGCTTTTTTTTCTTCTAGATCATGTCGATTCCAAGAGGGGGACTAAGGAGAGCCCATACACCCCAGGAGCAACCGGCCCCTCCCTCTCCATAAGCTCCTCAAGGTGAAAGGGTAGCCCAAGATGAGTTCTGAGATGCTAATTACAATGTTGGCTCGTGCTATGACCAGCAAAATTCACCAAGGGGTCCAAGCCCCTCATGCTCCCACTCCGGCTTCTAGGGTGAGGGATTTCACTAGAATGAACCCACTAGAGTTCCATGGATCCAAGACGAATGAGGATCCCCAAGAGTTCATTGATGAGGTGTACAAAGTGCTATCTATTAGGGGGTTAATTCGGATGAGAAATCGGAGTTAGCGGCCCACCAACTCAATGGTGTAGCCCAAATTTGGTTCACCCAATGGAAATTGGAGAAGAGAGATGATAGTGCTATTCCTTGGGTGGAGTTCAAACCCGTATTCCTCAATCGGTTCTTTCTTCTCTAGCTAAGGGAGGCTAAAATGATAGAGTTTATGAACCTTAAGTAAGGTTTCATGAGTGTGAGGGAGTATCCCCTAAAGTTCAACTAACTCTCCAAATATGCCCCACAATTGGCTGTCGAGTCGAGATCAAGGTTGAACAAATTTGTGTTGGGAGTCTCCAACTTTGTCAATGAGGAGTGTCAAACCGCAATGTTAATGGGTGATATGGATTTCTCCCATCTCATGAATTATGCTGAGAAACTAGAGAAAATCTTAGAAAAAGAAGAAGTGGTGAGTTTAAGAGGGCTAGTTTTGGAGGTGGATTCCAAAGTTCCAAGGGTTTCCAATTTCCTCAAGGCTACATGTTCCAAGGCCAAGGGTCTTCCAATGCTCCTAATACTAGGTTTTCTAATGACAATCCATGATTCCAAGGTGGTGGTGGTGGGTTGCCTAACCTTATGTGCGAAAGAAGTGGTAGGAACCATAATAGCCCATGTATGAGAAATTCTAATGCTTGCTTTAGTTGTGGTGAAGTGGCTCATAAGACGATTAATTGTCCTCATGCTCAAAACAAAGGTAGAGATGGTCATCCACAAGGACAAGGTGCAAATGCCGATCAAAAGAGAAAAGGAGGCCAACAAAGGGATGCTCCAAGGCAAAATAGATTCTAAGCTCTTCAAGGGAGACAAGGGGTGGATGAGGTGCTTGATGTCGTCACCATAATGTTAAAGGTTTTTTATTTCGATGTGTATGTATTGATAGACTCCGGTGTAGTGCTTTCTTTTATTACTCCTTTTTTGCCAAAAAGCTCCATGTTAGTCCCGAATTGCTGTGTGAGCCTTATTAAGTGTCTACTCCCATTGGTATGTCCATTTTTGCTAAAAGATTCTATAGAAATTGTCTCATGTTCATATTGAATAAAATCTTGCCTTGTGATTTTCTTGAGTTAGATATGGTGGATTTTGATGTCATTCTTAGGATGGATTGGTTGCATGACTATTGTGCTTCTACTGATTGTAGAACTCGTAGGGTTAAATTCAAATTCCCTAATGAGCCCATTCTTCAGTGGGAGAGTCGTGATGTAGTGGTCAAGGGTAGATTCATTTCTTGTCTTAAAGCCCAAAAGTTGATTTCTAAGGGTTGTCTCTATCATCTTGTGAAGGTTAGGGGTATTGAGTCCAAAGTCCTTCCTATTGAGTCTGTTCTAGTGGTTAATGAGTTTTTTGATGTCTTTCCCGATGGGCTTCCCGGTGTTTCTCCTGAAAGGGAAATAGACTTTGGTATAGACCTCCTTCCCAATATTCAAACCTTTTCTATTACCCCTTACTATATGGCATGGGTGGAGTTGAAGGAGTTGAAGGAGCGATTGAGGAATTTGTGGGAGAAGGGTTTCATAAGGCCCATAAGTCACCTTGGGGTGCACCAGTGTTATTTGTGAAGAAAAAGGATAGTTCTCTTGGGATGTGCATTGAGTACTGGCAACTTAATAGAGTCATCATAAAGAACAAGTAACCTCTACCAAGGATTGATGACCTTTCTGATCAACTTCAAGGGGCTATTCAGTTTTCTAAGATTGATCTTTGGTCCAAGTATCATGGAGAGGGGAAATCATGATGCTATTTCTTGGGAGGAGTACAAATCCACCCTCTTCAACTAGTTCTTTCCTATTGAGTTAAGAGAGGATAAGATGATGGAATTCATGAATCTAAAGCAAGGGTCGATGAGTGTGAGGGAGTATGCACTCAAGTTCAACCAACTTTCAAAGTATACTCCACAATTGGTGGCCGAGCCAAGGTCTATGATGAACAAATTTGTGCTGGTTGTATCCTACTTGGTGAATAAGGAGTGTCGTACCACGATGCTTGTAAGTGATATGGATTTGTCTCAGCTCATGACCCTTGCCGAACAACTTGAAGAGGAAAAATTTAGAAAGAGGAGAAGTGGTGAATCCAAGAGGGATCAAATTGATGGTGATTGGTTCCAACAAGGTGTCCTCTAGTGCTCCAAATAAGAGGGTTGCTAAGGATGGGGAACCTAACCCATGACCCTGAGGGGGTGATGATGGGGTGACTCATCTTAGATGCCCAAATTGTGGAAGAAATCATGGTGGCACATGTTGGAGGAACACGAGTGCATGCTTCGGGTGCATTGAGATGGGCCATAAAATTCTGGATTATCCAAATGCTCAAAACAAGGGTAAGGATGGTTGACCACATAGGTAAGGTGGTCATGTTAATCAAGTGGCTCAAGGTGGTCAACAAGGGGATGCCCCATGACATAATCGATTATATGTTCTTCAATGGAGGAAAGGGGTGGATGAGGTGCCCGACATTGCTACTGGTTTGTTGAAGTTTCCTTTGACGTTGATGTGTATGCTTTGATAGGCCTGGGTGCTACGATTTCTCTCATTATTCCTTTGTTTGCTAGTTGGCCTCGTGTGTGTCCCGAATTGCTATCTGAAACTCTGAGGGGTCTACCCCATTGGTGAGTCTATTGTTGCTAGAAAAGTCTTTAAGGGTCGCTCCATGTTGTTATTGCATAGTGTCTTGCCTTGTGATTTTGGTTGAACTCAGCATGGTGGGTTTGGAGGTCGTGGGGTAGTTTTTCTACGTGCGTATCATGCTTCTAATGATTGCAGAACCAATAAGGTTGTGACTTGATGGTTAAGGATCGACGACCTATTTGGTAAACTTCAACGGGTTTGTCACTTCTCTAAGATTGATTTTCGGTTCGAGTTTTGTTCCCAAGTGAGAGAGAGGGTAGGTGATATCCCTAGATGTCGTTTGGACTAGCAGTGAGCATTTAGAGTCGTGGTGAAGTTGTTTGGTTGGCTAATAAACAGACTATGTTTATGGATCTCATGAATAGGGTCTTTAAACCCTACCTTAACATGTTTGTGATGGTACATATGTAGGTGACGTGTGCTTATGTGGTGGATTGGGTTCACTTGAAAGTCCCACCCATGAAGGATGTGGTCCGGTTTGGCAAGAAAGGGAATTGAGTCTATGATTTGTGGGTCGTTATAGAGTGTTGAGGAGGATTGGTAAGGCGTCCAAGTTGGAGTTGCCTGATGTTATGAATATGGTTCGTCCTTCTCTTCAAATATCTACATTGAGAAGATATGTTGGTGGCCTAAGTGCTATGAAACTCTTTGAGGTTATGGGTGTTGTAGAGGGTGAGTTGACTTATGAGAAGGTCCCATGAAGATATTGGATGGATATATGGAATGGTTGATTAATAAGGACATAGTGCTTGTCAAGGTCCTTTAGAAGAATCGTCAAGTGGAAAGTGTCTCTTGGGGAGCCGAAGCAGGAATGAAGGAGCGATATCCGTACCTCTTTCATTCTATTCAAGCTTGAGATAGCAAACTAAGCCCCCTATATGATTTCAAGTCATAAGTTTCAGTTGTTAGGTCATTTTGCATGCATTCATAATCATAGTAACAAGTTTATAGTAATTTTAACATTGATGTTGAAACTTTTTGAAAATGAGGTTTAAGTGCATTTGTTGCATTCATGTTGGGCTAGAACCTTCTTAATTTCTTCTCTTACCCATGTTTCTTCGACATTCGGGGACTAATGTTCCCAAGGTAGAGATATTGAAATGCCCCACACTTGCCTAGAAATGCTCCATAATCGTAAGTCACTTATATTCAAATCGAGGATATTTAAACACCCCTCCACGTAGCTGGAAAGACCATATGATGCATTTTTTCAATATCTCAAAATCTATGTAGAATTTTGCAAATCCAACTTCATATTCTTATTCAGAGGGCAAAATTGGTTAGGGAAACAAGTACCTACAAGGTATACTTTATCCGTGCCAAGAAAATAATTTTTTAGTGAAATATTGTAAAACTGTAGTTGTCCGTGACCAGTCTGCGACGTGGATCTGGTGCGGACTAGTTCAAAAATTTCTGAAATATTCTTTTTCTATTCTAGGGAAATTGGGTAAGAACTCCATACCTGTATATGTGAAAATCTCTCATTCTTTAGCCATTTTTAGCCCTAAAAATTCACCAAAAACTCTCAAATTCCTTTCTAATCTTCATCAAATTCTCCATCTATTCTCAATATTTTCAAGAAGTTTTGTTGTAGTTCAAGAAAACCAAGGGAAGCCCAAATTCCTCCTCAAGATTTAGGAGTCCCAAAACTCATCTAGATCTAAGGATTTTCTTCCATCTTCAAGTCTCCAATTTTAATCTTCATCAAGAAGTTCTCCAAAGCTATGGTATGTAGGTTTTAGCCATTGGGTTCATCCATCCATGGTGCTCTAATCTCCTTCTTACACAATTTGCGTGATTTGATGTTGATTTTTCAAATGGTTTTGCTATTATGAACATGTCTATGAACTATGTTAAAGCTTTGTAAAGTTGCGACTGTTTTGCTATATTTTGAGCCATAAATCTTTGAACTATTCTAAGATTGGATGAGGAATTTTGATGTATATTGCTTGAAGGCATTGCAAGGTTTTGACTGATAGCTGTACAATTGATTTACTTGTGTGATTTCATCTTTAAATTGCATGGTATTGTATCCCCATTACACACCCGCCAAGTGTTTGATAAAATGCCCGGTTATGGTTTCTTGATGAATTGAAGGGCCAAGCATAAGATATGATATGATTGATTATATGATGATGAAATGAACTTATGTATATGATAAATTCTATAGAAAGTGTTGCAGTAGATCATGCCCAATTCGGGGGGACTAAGAACCCGGATAACCTAGATAGGGGACACATCAACCTAGTAAAGGGTTTGTACTTCTCCACCTAGTGATAGGGTGGTATCATCACAAACCTAGATTGGGGTTTGTACTCATCAACCTAGTGAAGGGTTTGTATGTCTCCATCTAGTGATAGGGAGACATTAACACTAACCTAGATGGGGGTTTGCACTCATCAACCTAGTAAAGGGTTTGTACTTCTCCACCAAGGTGATGGGGCAGCATCATCACTAACCTAATGAGGGGTTTGTAGCTCACCACCTAAGTTATGGGGAGGCATCATCACAAACCTACCAAGGGGTTTGTACTTTAGAAATCTAGCTTGGTCTCTTCTACACATATGAAATACAAAATAAGCATGAGTTAGTTAAGCATGTCTTACTTATGCATCGATCATACATGCCATATTGATATATTATGCCTATTACCTATTGTAATGCATTTAGTATGATGTCTGTCTCGTGTTGCATTGCATCCTACATACTTAATACATTTAAATGTACTAACGCATACTCTTGCCTACATGATATCACCATCCACGTGGCTAGTTCAGTATCATTCAAGCTAGTTGGTGAGTCCTCCATTCCGGGGACGTTGGTCTATATTTTTCTTATTATGTATTTAGACACTCTTCTTTATTGATTATCTTGACTATGAGGGTAAGCCTGGTTGCTTTGTCTTGGTCCCCACTCTTATCCATGTAATATAAGTGTTGTTGGACATGCTATGTATCTAGGATATGAGACTTGACTCTTTTGTCTTTTGATTATGATGTCATGCAAGCTTTTCCCCTTAGTCCCTTGCCCTTGTTTTCTAAATGTTTGCATATTACTTAAGTATTAATCTCTCTATATTAGTCCCAATTCCTAATGTTTATGTCTCTTATGTTGTTTTACATTACTTTCGTGATCAAAGATGTGTAATGATATTCTTTAAGGCTTGTTTGGGGTTCCTTTGGGTTCTCCACTTGTCGGTCACTTCTAGGCCCTAGGCTTGGATCGTGACAAATATTGTATCAGAGCACTAGATTGGTTGATAGACCCTTGTAGTCCAATACACCACGTCTATTAGAGTCTTATTCATAGCTATGTTGTGTACCACAACTATGAGTAGGAAGCTTTGAGATGTTTTAGGAAATATTTAACTTCTTCATGATCCATGTCGTGCGATAGAGTTAGGTCCCCTAGGGCTTATTGCTAACCCCTAACCTTTACAGTTCAGGATATGTCTCAAGTTACAAAGGATGGTGCTACGATGATCGCAGAGATTTGCAATGCTTTATAAGAAGTGGAAAAAGCAGCGGCAAAATTAGCAACTCACATCGATCAACATGTGGGCGCTCCCGAGACTTCTAGTGGTGAGAGGAGAGGTAGTGAGGCCAAGAGGGCCCGTAATGTGGGTAAGTTCCAAAGTATCAAGTGTAGAGGTGGTGGTGGTGGGGTACCTTATGTTAGTTTCCCAAAATGTGGTAGAGGTCATGATGGCCCATGCTTGAGAGGTGCTAATACTTGTTATGGTTGTGGGAAAATGGGTCATAAGGTTAAGGATTGCCCTCGTAAATGCAATAAGAGCAAAGGAGGTGATAGGGGATGAATAATCCCAGTGCCCAACATGTAGGATGGACCATGGTGGCCCGTGTTAGAGGAACACAGGTGTATGCTTTGGGTGTGGTGAGATAGGCCACAGATTCTGGATTGCACACATGGTCGATACAAGAGTAAAGTTGGTAATGTTGATCAAGAGACTCAAGGAGGGGATGAGGCGCCTGATGTTGCTACCAGTATGTTGAAATTGTCGTTTGGATTTGATGTTCTTGCATTGATAGGTCAGAGTGCCACTATTTATTCTCTATTCTTTTTGGTCGCTAGTGGGGCTTCTTTTGTACCCAAGTTGTTGTGTGGATCCTTGGTGTTTATCCTTTTGTTGGATATATTGTTGCTAAAAGGTTTATAGGTGTTGATCCGGGGTTGTATTGCATTAGATCTTGCTTTGTGGCTTGTTGGAGTTGGTATGGTGAATTTTGATGTCATTATACGGATGGAATGGTTGCATGCATGTTGTGTCTTCATGGTTGGTACACCCCGTAGAGCTAGATCGTGTATCCCTAATGAGCCCATCTTTAAGTGGGAGGCTGTTAAGTGGTAGCAAGGGAGGTAGGTCTATTTCATATCTTAAGGTACAATTGGTCTATAAGGGGTTGCATTTATCATCTTGTGAAAATTAGAGTTGTTGAGCCTAAGTTGTTTTGTTTATAGAATTGTTGTGGGTGGTAGATAAGGCCTTGATTGTCCCTTTCCAACATTTTGAATTTGGGGTGGTGTTCTTTGGTTGGACAAGTGCACTGGCTATGCCTATAAGTGTCATGAATATGATCCTTTAGCCCCTACTCTAATAGGCTTATGGTGGTTTTGGTGATGATATGATGGCTCGTTTCCCTATTAAGGTAGTGCCTGTGAGTCATTTGAGGGTAGTACTACAAAGTTTAAGGAAGAAAGTTTGATGCTAAATAAGAGAAGTGGTAGTTTGGTTGTAAGAGGTTGCCTTCCCAGGTCGTGTGATGCTGGGTGACGGTATTAAAGTGGACCCTCGTAAGACGAAGGTGATTAGAGATTGGCCTAGACCTTTGAACCCATCAGATATTAGGAGCTTCTTGGGCTTAGGGGGCTAATACCAAAGGTTGTGAGTAGGTTATCTTCTATTACTTCTCATATGACTTAGTTGACCATAAGTAAGCCCAATATTATGACAGACTTTTGAGTAGGGTGATTTGATAGGTTAGGCAGTTGTTATCTCTTGTGTGATTCCTGTGTGCTAATAGGATTTTTGTATGTGTCCCGGATGGTTGCGCGAGTCTATTGTAGCTAGAAGGGGTATATGACGGTTGCCCATGTTATTGTTGCTTAGAGTCTTGTCTTATGATCTTTGTTGGACTTAGATTGGGGTGTTGGAGGTCTTGGGGTGCTTTGGCTACTCGCATAGCATGCTTTTGATGAGTGTAGAACCTATAAGGTTGTGATAATTAAGAATGGTCGATCTATTTGATCAACTACAATGCATAAGTCACTTCTCTAAGGTTGATTTGAGGTTCGGGTTTTGTCTCGAAGTGAGGATGAGGGTCGGTAAAATCCTAAGTGTCTTTCCAGACTAGGTGAAATGACCCAAAATGTGCCTAAAAACATGCCTCGGAAGTGCCCAAAAATTTCTTTTCCGTATATCTGATAATTCATTTGTTATTTCAAAAATTCAACTTCATATTCTTATTCAGGAGGTCCAAGTTAGGATGACAAGGGGCTATCCTCAAATTTAAAGCAAAGGAATCGAATTATGAAATTTCACTTGGTGCAATTACCAGTTAGGGTCCACGACCTCTTCGTGACGCGGAGAGGTGTATTTCCTGCACAGTTTTTCCTAATCCAACCAGATTTTTTAAGTGTTGGGCCTAAGGTCTCCCAAATGTGTTTTTACCTATACTTAGCCAAATTTCACCCTCATATCCCAAAAACATTTCCCAACACTCGCTAAAACACTTAGGCTTATTTTCACTCCCAAATTCAAGACCCAAAACCCTCATCAAAAGCTAAGGATTCTTTTCAAGCTTCAAGCCTCCGTCTTCAACCTTCACCAAGAACTTCGCCAAAGCTAAGATATGTGGTGTTGAACCATTGGTCCTTCCACCTAGGGTTCCTAAACCCTCTTTTTATTAATATTGCATGATTTTAAGTTGATTTTACATATGGGTCTTATATATTGAGAAATTTACTGCGCAATGATTTTAGTTCATGAAAGTATGGTTGTTTTAGCATGTTTTGAGCTCTAAATCTTAGATCTAATGTGAAATTTGATGAGGGGTTTTGATGTGAATGGCTTAGGGGTGTTATAAGCTATTTATTGATAGTTTTACAACAAATTTTCTTGCATGATTTCATCTCTAAATTGCATAGTCTTTTACCCACATTTCACCCCCTCAAAGTGTTTGATAAAATGTCTAGATATGGTTTCTTGAGGAATTAAAGGTCCAAAGCATGAGATATGAAATGAATAATGTTATGATGATGAAATCAACTTATGTATTCGATTATTCATATATGAAGAGTTGCACTAGCGCATATTGTAAATCCTATATAAAGTGTTGCACTAGACTATACCGGATCCGGGAGGACAAGGGCCCGGGTAACCATGTTGGGGGTTTATACTCATCAACCATGCAAGGGGTTTATACTTCGTCACCATGTTGGTAAGGTGTGATTACCATCAACAATGTGAGGGGTTTATACCACATAACCAACAAGGGGTTTATACCTTGAACAGCTAGCTTGGTCTCTTCTTCAAATATGATATCCTATATGAGCTTGAGTTACTTAAGTATATTTGACTTAAGCATTGATCATACATGGCATATTGTATATTATGTCTGTTGCTTAATATCGTGCATTTTTATTATGATACCTACTTATTTTTGCAATGTATCCCACATACTTAGTACATTCCAACATACTAACGTATACTCTTGCCTACATAAAATCACCATGTAGGAACCGGTGCTCAAGTTCATCATGCACCTCCTCCACATGGCTAGATCAGTTCTACTCTAAGCTAGTTAGTGAGTCCTCTACTTCGGGGACCTTAGTCTGTGTTGCTATTATCTATGTATTGACATACTTTCTTATATTCTACTTTGACTATGAGGGTGAGCTCGATTACTTTGTCTTGGACCTCACTCTATCAGTGTATTTAGAGGTGTGTATTGGACATGTTATGTATTTATGTTATGAGCTTTGACTCTTGTCTCTCAATTATGAGGTTTACCCAATTGCTCCCTTAGCCCTATTTCCTCTATCCTTACTCTATGTGTCTTTTATATGCTTCCATAACCAAGGATTTGTAATGACAAGTTAAGAGGTCTGTTTGGGGTTCCTTCGAGATCCCCAATCGTTGTGTCACGTCTAGGCCCTAGGCTTCGGTCGTGACAAATTTGGTATCAGAGCCCTAGGTTGATAGATCCTGGGAGTCCAACATACCGGGTTGATTAGAGTCCTATTCATGGTTATGAAGCACGCCATGACTATGAGTAGGAGGCTATGAGGCATTTCAGGAAATGGTTCCCTTCTTCATGTTCTATGTCGTGCTATAGAGTTTTAGTGAGTTTTCCCCATAACATTGGTTGTTTTCTATGCTAGATCATACCAAACACTAAAGGACGACATTCCCAAACTCCCGAGGAGCAACCTACCTATGGTGAGCTCCAGTATGCCCTTACTATGCTTGCTCAAGTGGTGGCCAACCAAGTCCAATAAACGGCCCAAGCCCCTCATGTTACTATCCCGGAAGCTAGGGTAAGAGAATTTATAAGGATGGATCCTCCATTTTTATATGGGTAAAAGGTGGATGAAGATCCACAACAGTTCATTGGTGAGGTCTACAAGATCTTGAATATTATGGGTGTGGGCGGAATGAAAAGGCAGAGTTGGCAGCATACTAATTAAAAGGGGTAGCCCAAATTTTGTATGAGCAATGGAAGGGTAAAAAGGGGGTTGGTAACGTGGTGCTTTGAGAGGAGTTTAAATTGGCCTTCCTTAATCATTTTTTCCCTACTGAGCTTAGGGAGGCAAAGTTGGTAGAGTTTATGAACTTGAAACAGTTGCTATGAGTGTGAGGGAGTACTCCCTCAAGTTTAACCAACTTTCTAAGTATGTTCCTCATTTGGTGGCCGATCCTAGATCTAGGACGAATAAGTTTGTGTTGGGGGTCTCCGACTTGGTAAGAGAATAATGCTGGTCCGCCATGCTAATTAGTGATATGGACTTATCTCGGTTGATGACCTATGACGAGCAAATGGAGGAGGATAAATTGAGGAAAAGAAGGGGGCATGAGGCCAAGAGGGCCTGATATGAGGGTAAATTCCAAAAGGATTCTAAATTTCGTCAAGGCCAAGGTCCTCCTCATGCTACTAATAGGGGGTTTTCAATGACTTCCCTAGGCCTCAAGGTGCTGGAGGGATGGCTACTATTGATGTGTATCCTAGATGTGGGAAGGGTCAGAATGGCCCATGTTTGAAGTGTTCCAATACATGCTATGATTGTGGGGAGCTTGGTCGCTAGAAGATAGATTGTCCAAGAAATCGTGGTAAGGTCCAAGGGGCTAATGCGGTCCCAATGGGGAGAGATGGTCCTCAAAGTGGCGCCCCAAGGCCCAATCAATTCTATGCTCTACATGCAAGGCAAGGGGTTGGTGAGGTTCCCGATGTTGTTACCGGTAAGTTGAAAATCTTTAACCTTGATATATATGCTTTGATTGATCCTGGTGATACCCTTTCCTTTGTTACCCCCTTTGTTGCTAAAAAGTTTCTTGTTGTCCCCGAGTTTTTGCATAACTCATGTGAAGTGTCTACTCCTATTAGTGTCTCAGTTGATGCAAGGAAAGTGTATAGAAATGTCCTATTTTCATTTTGCATAAGTTGTTGCCTTGTAATCTTATTGAGTTGGACATGGTAGACTTTGATGTCATTCGTGGGATGGATTGGTTGCATGCCTACTATGCTTCTATTGATTTTAGAACCCATAGGATCAAGTTTCAATTCACAAATAAACCCGTCCTTGAGTGGGAAAGTCAAGATGTCGTGGTCAAAGATAGAGTCATTTCATGCATTAATGCCCATAAATTAATTTACAAAGGGTGTTGTATCATCTTGTGAGGGTTAAGGATGTGGAGTCCAAAGTCCTTTCCATCGAGTCGGTCCCTATTGTAAATGAGTTCCTAGATGTCTTCCCAAATGACCTTCTTAGTATTCTTTCTAAAAGGGAGATAGATTTTGGCATAGATCTCCTTCCCGACACTCAACCTATCTCCAATCCCCCTTACTGTGTGGCCCCGACAGAGTTGAAAGAGTTAAATGAATAATTGAAAGATTTACTGAAAAAAGGATTTATTAGACTAAGCCAGTCACCTTAGGGTGCTCCGGTGTTATTTCTGAAAAAGAAGGATGGGTCACTTAGAATGTGTATTGATTATCGGCAATTCAATAGGGTCACTATTCTAGAATAGATATCCTCTTCCGAGATTTGATGACTTGTTGGACCAATTACAAGGGGAGCTTTTTCTCGAAGATTGATCTTCGATCCGAGTACTATTAAGTGAGGGTGAGGGAGTGTGATATTTCCAAGACGGCCTTCCGGACTAGATATGGGAACTATGAGTTTGTGGTGATGTCCTTTGGGTTGACTAATGCACCAGCCATCTTCATGGACCTAATGAATAGGGTCTTCAAGCCCTACCTTGATTCCTTTGTTGTGGTCTTCATTAATGATATTTCGATCTATTCACATAGTAGGGAAGAACATATGGGTCATTTGAGGGTCGTGTTGCAAAGTTTGAGGGAGGAGAAATTGTATGTTAAATATGATAAGTGTGAATTTTGGTTGAAGGAGGTTGCATTCTTAGGTCATGTGGTGTCGGAGGATGGTATAAAGGTGGATCCTAAGAAGACCGATGTGATTAGAAATTGGCCTAGACCATTGACCCCGTCGGATATTAGGAGTTTCTTGGGCCTTGCGAGTTACTATGAAGATTTTGGATGGTTTCTCCTCCATTGCTTCCCCTATGATAAAAATGACTCAAAAGAAGATTAAGTTTGAGTGCACCGATGAATATGAGAATAACTTCCAAACATTGAAAGACAGACTTGTGTTCGCTCCTATATTGTCACTATCAGATGGGTTTGAGGGTTTTGTTATGTATTTTTATGCATCTAGAGTTGGTTTGGGTTATGCGCTAATCCAAAATGATAAGGTCATAGCCTATGCTTCTTGGAAACTCAAAGTGCATGAAAAGAACTACCCTACCCATGATCTTGAATTGGCTGCCCTAATGTTTGCATTAAATATTTGGTGTCATTATTTCTATAGGGTGCATGTTGATGTCTTCACCAATCATAAGAGCCTGCAATATGTTTTCACACGAAAAGATTTTAACTTGAGACAAAGATGGTGGCTAGAACTCCTTAAGGACTATGACATGAGTGTGCATTACCATCCAGGTAAGGCAAATATTGTGGCAGATGCTTTGAGTCAGGTGTCTATGGGAAGCCTAGCTCATGTGGATGGTGGTGATAGGGAGATGGCTAGGGATGTGCATAGATTGGCTAGACTAGGGGTGAGGTTGGAAGATGTGGGTAATGGTGTAGTTGTTGTTGATGGTTCTACAGCTTCTTTGGTTGATGAGGTGATAGAAAAACAAGATGTAGACTCCTCCTTGCTTGAATTGAAGGCCTTGGTGAAAGAGGGCAAAACAGAGGTTTTCTCCCAAAAGGGAGATGGGGCCCTTAGATACAAGGTCGAGCTCCTCTTGCTCAGTCAGCCCCGTACATAAGCGTACAACATCCTCATCATAATATTTGTGGGGTCTTTTCCCATAGGAAGGCTGGATATGCTTATTAGGAGCAAAAATATCTACCATCGGCACCTGGGGCATGGTCTCTGGTAGTGTCACCGGTCCTGCCATTGCTACTATCATATTATGCTGGAGTCACTGGATCTCCATCGGGATGGTCATCAAGTCTATTGCTCGAGCCGTGCTCAGGCTTTACTGTACCCTTATCTCAAAGGCATCAATATAGGTATCCACAATGGAAACACGATCCTGAATAGTTGTGACCATGTATGCTTACATGTGGCCCTCTAAATCTAAAATCACATGGTGGACCCAAGGCCTAATCTACTGAACGAGCTGAACAAATTGCGACTAACATATGATAATCTCTGTACCATGGCCTGTATAGATATGGCAGACATGTAAGTCATGCCCACAGGTGCAGCCTATGAAGAAATGGCCTTTGATGTAGGAACAGAAGTAGTGGGCCCCCTCTCCTCATCTGCCATGGGTAGTTGGTGCCTGTCCTCAATAGGAGCAGTAGTAGCGGTGGTGTGTGGAACCTTAGGTGATGGCGTTGGGGCGAATATCTCTGGCATAGGGCTAGTCTAGTGAGATTCTTGTCAGAGTGCCACTGGGTTCTCCTCAGCCTTGATCAGGATGGCATCAAAATTCCACTAGACCTCGATTAGTGAGTCCAGTTGGTGTAAGCTCTCCACTCTCGACTCTAGATAGAGTATGTAGATCAAGCAAGGAAAAAGAGATAGAGATGGACCTCTTAAGGGCGGCCTCGTGAATCTTCTCGGCAATGAGGTCGGCCCAATCAATCTTGTAACTAGCCAAGATGTTAGGAACTAGTACTGCATGCTCTGTCATAAAGGTATTATCGGTAAGCATTACCCAAATATATGATCTAATAACTTCCCACCAGACTGCTCCGAGTGAGTGGCGATCTATGCAGGTTCTGGATCTTGTCCAGTAATCAAACCATCCACCCATCTCATCAAGCTGGCTCCGTTCTCTGGATCTCTCATCACCAGTAAGTCCCTTATCTCTACCACTCCGTACTCGAACTCAGTTGTGGATCTAGGGATGGGAACTTTAACCTAAATAACATGCGGTAGATGATAGTCTCCGAGATGTCCACCTAGTGCCCTCCTACTGTGGTGTCGATCAATCTGGGCTGAGGGAGGGGCTTCTTCTCCTTGGGAAGAGAGATGTGAATCATGGAAACATAGGATGCATAGAAGTCCCTCACCATGGTTGAGGAGTATCGCCTAAGTGATTTGGTCAGCTATTGAAGGCTGTATCTGATCATCATGTCCTGGAGACTGAGGACACTATCGAGTCTGTCTAGGATGAATCAGGGCTCCTCATAAATGGAGAAGGTAAACTTGTGCTTCTCTGTAGTCTATGAGTCCTCAACATAGATATCCCACATGTCTGTAGTACAGCAAAAGATTCTGTGTCGGACCCCTCACCGAACCCTAACTCTGAGCTGGATTCCTCTCTAGATGGAGTCATCTAAATAGAATCACTCCTGTCATGGACTCCCTCATCAGACTGGGGATGCGGACAACAAGAGCCTAAGTATGCCTATCTCTAGCAGCAGCTCTTGTCTGAGGTCTATCAGCCTCGAGTCTAGATAGACGTCGAGATCCTCTAGTGAACCACTCAATGGGGGGATATGCTCCTCCTCCGAGGGCTTATCTCTAAGCCTCCTCTGTAAGGCCCTAATCTCAGCACTTTTTGCTTTTGGGGCCATGGTACCAGTCAAGCTCATAGCATAAGTACATCAATTATCCAACAACACCTCTAACATGGAATGGAGCAGGGGCCAAGACACTTTACAGGCTCACCATCATAGTATCAAGTGTTCAACATAAAGAAATATCAAAAAGTAGGAGTAGCATAAAGAGTTTCCTTGGACTTGAGGACTGACCAAATCTTATCTTCCAAAGTACCAAACTAGCCGAAATAACGCCACAAAGTGCCCGAAAATGTGCCTAGAAAGTGTCCAAAATTGTACTATTCATATATCTAAAACATTGTTTGTTATTTTGTAAATCTGACTTCTTATTCTTATTCAGGGGTTAAAATTGAGTAGTAAATAGGTCTAACCCAAATTTTAGAGCAACTGTATCAAAATCCGAATATCACAAAAATACGATTTAGGAGGGTCAACTTTAAAGGGACATATCTTTTAGCACCCAAAGAACTAGTTGGCCCATGACCTACCAAATTAAAGATCTTTAAATTAGCATTCTAATGCACTTGGTTTCACCATATTCCAAGTTCGGATGAAGAAATTATGCCCATTTTCATAGAACTCGTACGTGTAGAAATGCAAATTCAAGTGGGTAATCCACGTCGTGGTTTGGTCCTGTTCTTTTTTCCTTCAGTACAAAACTTCCAAGTCTTGGGCCTAATGCTTCTCATTCTTTAAAATACCTATACTTAGCCTTATTTCAACCTCACATCATCCTAAACATTCCGCAATACTCACTCAAACACTTAGACTAATATTTCTATCAAGATTCATATCCCAAAACCCTCATCTAGATCTAAGAAATTCCTTCTAGCTTCAAGTCTCCACTAAAGTCTTCTTCAAGAAAATCTTCAAGATCATGGTATATGGGTTTTAGTCATTGGGTCCTTTCACCCATCATGCCATAATCTCTTTTTTACTCAATTTGCATGATTTAAAGTTGATTTTACAAATGCGTTCGCTAGTATGAGCATGCCTACGAACTATGTTAAAGCTATGTAAAGTTGTGATTGTTTTTCTATGTTCTGAGCTATAAATTTTGGAACTATTGTAAGATCTGATAAGGGATTTTGATGTATATTACTTAAGGATGTTGCAAGGTGTTTATTGATGGTTTTACAATGAATTTTCTAGAACGATTTCATCTCTAAATTGCATGATTTTACACTAGCACTACACACCCTCTAAGTGTTTGATTAAACGTTTGGACATGGTTTCTTGAGGAATTGAAGGTCCAAAACATGTCTTATGAGTTGAATAACTTTATAATGATAAAATGAATGTTCATATGAGTTATGTTTTGAGGAGTGTCTATGTTATTATAAGATTACCGCCTTGGTGGAGGCTGTGATGTCCATCAACCATTGTTGAGGGGTTGATACTTTGACAATCTAATTGGAGGGTGTGGTGTCCATTAACTGGTAAGGGGTTAATACCTTGACCAGCTAATTGGAGGGTGTGATGTCCATTAACCGGTAAGGGGTTGATACCTTATCCCCCTAAATGGCGGGTGGGATGTCCATTAACCGGCAAGGGGATAATACCTTAGCCACCTAAATGGAGGGTGGGATGTCCATTAACCAGCAAGGGGTTGATACCTTAGCCACCTAAACGGAGGGTGGGATGTCCAATAACCAGTAAGGGGTTGATACCTTAGCCACCTAAATGGAGGGTGGGACGTCCATTAACCATTGTTGAGGGGTTGATATCTTAGCCACCTAGATGAAGGGTGTGATGTTCATCTACCAATTAAGGGATATATACCTTAATCGCCATACAAGGGGGTGCCAAACCTTGGATTCTGGGAACTAGTTGCTTGGTCTATGATGATAGTCTCGTTCTGCTTATGTATTATGATTTATATAAGCATGATTTTACTTCAAGTATTATTCATACATGTCATATCATTACTATGTTATCCATTGTCTATGTTTATGCTTTTCAATTACGTTGCCTATCATTTGTTGCATTGCATCCTGCATATTTAGTACATTCCAACATACTAACACATACTCTATACCTACATGATATTACTATGTAGGAATCAATGCTCTATTTGGTCATCCTCCTCCTCCACGTGGCCAGTAGTATCCATTCAAGCTAGTTGGTGATTCCTCCATTCTGAGGACATTGGTTTACATTCCTATGCTATGTATTAAAGACTATCTTTCCTTTTTGGTATGCGTTAACTATGAGGATAAGCCTGGTTTCTTGTCTTGGCCCCTGCTAAGTTCTATGTTAGAGGTGTTGTTGGACAAGTTATGTATTATACTTGAGCTTTGACTCACTTCTGATATTCAAGCTAATTATGTATAAATCTCTCTCTCCCTTGGTCCCAATTTCCCTTGTTTATGTTTCATACATTATTTTACATTGCTTCCATGACCAATGATGTGCAATGATATACTATGAGGCTTGTTTGGGGTTCCTTTGGATTCCCTATTCGCCGTCACATCTTGGCCCTAGGCTTGAGTTGTGACACTAGCCATGTGGAGGACGATCGAGAGGTGCTTCCGTCCCTACATGGTAATATCACGTAGGCATAGACTGTGCATTAGTACGTTTGAATGTAATAAGTATATAGGATTCAATGCAACAATACATAAGCCAATATAGTCAAAATGCATAATCATAAGCAATGGATAGGTATAATTGGCATGCATGATCAATGCTTGAAGTAAAACCTGCCTATAAATCATAAAACTTGTATAGAACGTATCACATGTGGATAGAGACCATAATCTACATAGTCCAAGAGAAATACTACTTGGAATCCGAAGCATATCACCCCCTTGTAAGGTGATTGAGGTACTCACCCCTCAACGTGGTGATTTGGCATGTTACTAAACAACAAAGTGATCGAGGTACTCACCCTTCAATGTGGTGATTTTATATGTCACCCCAAACAAGGTGATCGAGGTACTCAGCACTTAACATGGTGATTGGACATATTACCCCCCAACAAGGTGGTCGAGGTATGTCACCCCTCAACATGGTGATTGGGCATGTCACTAGTAAACAAAGCGATTGAGGTATGTAATCCCCTCAACAAGGTGATTAGGCATGTCACCCCCAAGAAGGTGTGGTCTACTTGCAATATTATAGATACTTTTCATGAATTCAATGCATACATGCAAGCCCTTAATTATCATAAAGTCACTTGACTTATAAACCATGTAATAGGTCATCAATAATTTGAGAATACTTATCAAGACATTTTATCAAACATTTGGTGGCTTTATAATGCTTGTTCAAAACCATGCAATTCAAGAGTGAAATAATATGGGAAAACTCAATGTAAATCAACCCACCAACGTATAGGAAAAATCTCATGTAGGATACCTTGAAATCCATCATCAAATCTCATAATAGATCATAGTTTCTTAGCTCAAAACATGTATAGTCTCAATAAACAATCAATTCATGGTATAAGATTTAAATAGATAGACATGCAAAATTAATCCACATTTCATAAAACCCCAACATAATTTATAGTCAAGATCCATAATAAGAGATATCCATAGATGATACAACTTGAAAATATGCAATTTTTATAAAAAGGAACATTGGGTTCCACAGGGTGAAAGGACCCAATGGATGAAACCCACATACCTTAAACTTTGGTTTTCTTGATATGAGCTTGAAGAGAACTTATAGTTTCAATAGAATCCTCGAGATCCAAAGTTAAGCTTGAATCCTTAAAATTGGAGTGAATTTTGGTTAAGTCTTGGAAAGGTTTTTGTGAGGATTTTGAGTGATATAGAGTTGAAAAATGGCCAAGAATGGATGCTTTCACCCATAAGTGGGCATAGGGCTATGTCCCCAATGCCCTTGGCCGACATAGGAAATTGAGTAAAAATCAATAGTAGTGTGCGTCTACTCCACGACGCAGACCCAACGCGAAGGCCAAACTTGTACTGCTCCATGCCTAGTGTGTCGCGGCTAGAGCACAAACAGACACTTGATAAGAAAAATTAGTGAAAATTATTTTTTGTTACGGGTCATTTAAAATTGGGATTATGCCCAATTCCTACTCAATTTTTGCCCTTGATCAAGAATATGAAGTCGTACTTTAGATATCACGTAAGTATTTTGAGATATATGAAAATTGTGATTATGGGCATTTTCAAAGAACTTTTTGGGGTGTTTCAAACTCGATAGGAGGGAATTTGGAATCAATATCTTGAAACCATTATAAGATGATAAATGCAATCCTTAGAAATTATTCTTCGATCCTTAGGACAATAATTAAACCTACCCTTAACTACTAAATTATGACCTTCCTACTCAAGGATAGACTCATTAGGAAGTTGGAACCTAACTTTGTGGGTTCTACAATCAATGGAAGGGTGATATGCATGTAACCAATCCATCCTAAGAATAATATCAAAATCTATTATGTCAAGCTTAACAAAATCACAAGGAAAGACTAGATGCAATATACACACAATACAATCCCTATAGACTCTTTTAGCAATAATGGACTCAACAATGGGGTTTGACACCTCAAAGGGTTCACACGATAATTCAAGACACACATGTAACTCATTAGCAACAAAATGAGTACCGAAAGAAAGAGTGGCACCCAGATACAATAAGGCAAACACATCAAAATCAGAAACCTTTAACATACTGGTGATAACATCGGGTGCCTCATCCTCTCCTTGCGTCATTTGAAGAGTATAAAACTGATTGTGATGTGGAGCACCTCCTTGTTGGCCTCCTTTTGTCCATTGATCAATATGACCACCTTGTCCTTGAGGACGACCATCATTACCCTTGCTTTGAATAGAGGGACAATCAACAATCTTGTGGCATACTTTTACACACCCATAACAAGCATTCAAATCCCTCAAACATTTACCACCATGATTTTTTCCATATTTTGGGCACCTTGGAAGAGTCATTCCATTATTTCTACCTTGAATCTTAGGGTTAGGCACCCTATCATTATCAAATCTTTAGTTTTGAGAATTGAAGGATCCTTGGCCTTGGAATTTATGACTTTGTTGGAAATGGCTACCCTTACCACCTTGAAAACTACCACCATACCGAGCCCTCTTGAACTTCTCACTCCTCCTCTTTCTGTGTTTCTCCCCTTCAAGTTGTTCACTATAAGTCATGAGCTGATACAAGTCTATATTAGCCACAAGCATGGCGGTGCAACATTTTTCATTTACCAAGTTGGATACTCTTAACACAAACTTATTTCTTCTTGCCCCATAGTCGACGACCAAGTGAGGAACATATTTTGAGAGCTTGGTGAACTTAAGGAAAAACACCCTCACACTCATGGAGCCTTGTTTGATATTCATGAACTCCATCATCATTACATCTCTCAATTCGATAGGGAAGAAACAATTGATTAAGGCGGCCTTACACTCCTCCCATGGGATGGGATATTGTTCTTTTCCATTGAGTAACTCAAATTTATTCAAGGCCCTTAAGTTGGCAGCTTGCAAGTTCCGCCTTATCTTGTGAACTCACCCCCATAATAGCAAGCACTTGATATATCTCATCAATGAATTCTTGGGGGTCCTCTTCCATTATGGAGCCATAAAACTCTAGAGGGTTCATCCTTGTAAAATCCCTCATACTTGAAGCCGGGTGGGAGCATGGGGAACTTGAGCTCCTTGGTTCAATTGGTTGGTCATGGATTGTGCGAACATGGAAATGACATTCTGCTATTAGGCATGTGTGACCCCTACTTCTTCTTGGAGAGCATGTGGAACCGGAGGGACCAGATCACCCTCAGGTGTTGGAGTTCTTTGTTGCATTCTCCTTGGCAGCATGATCTAAAAGAGAAAAAAACAATACATTTGGAATAGGGAACCTTAATTTAAATCTAAAGAACGACATAGATTATAAAGAATTGAACAATTTCCTAAAATGTCTTATAGCCTTGTATTCATAGTTGTGGCGTGATTCACAACCTTGAAAAAAACTCAACTTGACCTAGTGAGTTAGATTTTCGAGGACCATTAACAAACCTAGTGCTCTGATACGAAGCTAGTCACAACCCAATCCTAGGGCCTAGATGTGACATGGCTAATAAGAATCCTAAAGGAAACCCAAACAAGCCTCTTAGCATATCATGTGCACATCCTTGGTTGCAGAAGCATAATTTAATTACACGGAAGCAATATATAATTCTAAGGGGAGCAGGAATTTGGACACATGCTATGGAGATGTTACAACGAAAAGGATTTGCATGAATCACATAGCAAATAATATCTAAGGGGCGGGTAAGTATGATTCACGCTATGGGGATATTATAGGGACTTGGGACTTCCATCACGTCCAAAACATATAACAAGAATAGAAGGGGATAAAGGGACTAAGGAAAGTCTTTCATAATTACATAAGCATATTAGGATTCATGCTTAATACATAAATATCCATATCCAACAATACCTATCGTACGAATGGAATGGGGGCCAAGACACCTCCCCGGCTCAACCTCAAAAGACAAATATCCAAAATATACAAGTCTTAACAAAGCATAAAAGTAAAGTGGCTATTGCCTGGAGTGGAGGACTAACTAATAGTAGTTTTGAAAAGATTTGGCTAGCCACGTGGAGGAGGAGGATATATAGGTTCTCGGATTCAGATATGGTTAGATCATATAGGAAAAGAAGTATACATTAGTAATTGGAATGTACAAAGTATGCAATGTGTAATGTAACAACGACATAATCAATAATTAACAAGATGCATAACTATAATCAATAGATATAAGGCCAATAGGACATGTATGATCGTTACTCAAGCTAGAACATAAATGTTGATAGTCAAACTTTCATAGTATATCATACGTATGTGGGAGGAGACCTTAACTGATATATAAGAACAAGTGAGGTACTACTTAAAATCCCAATGTTTGCCTCCTCACCAAAAAAGGAGTAGTCTACTTACCAAGGTAAACCAAACTTGACCCCACAGAATGGATAACTCGACCTAGTTTTGATTCACTAATAAAATTCCATTTAGGAAAAATAGCGTGAACTTATGATGACACATAGTTAAGAGACCAAGACGTTATATAAGGACCCTTTGGGTCGGGCCCCCAACTTAAGTCTCTTTCAGTGCTAAGTCTAGTCCAAAAGAGTACTATAATCATACATTTAATGATAACTTGAATGACTTGTACATAAAAATGATATTGTATGTATAGCTCATTCATATACGTGACCCATACAAGTGAGCATATACCTTATACTAGAGGGTGAAACATTTGATAAACTTGACCCATTCTGGGGGCCATTACTTTACACAAGAGGGTAGGAGTTGTAATATACTTGATCCATTCTCGTGAGCATTAATTTGTACACGAGGGTAAAAAACTTATCATACTTGACTCCTTCATCTAAGCAACATATAATCACAAGAGGGTGGAATATAGTATAAGGTCTCAACATCTTACTTACAAATCATAGGAACTTTTCATGAGGTCAATGCATGCTTAGGAGCCCATAATTGATCATATCATGCTTGTCTTACAAAATATACAATAGTCTTTCATCAACATAAGAATCTTTTTCATGCAAATTTAGTCAAACATGGTATGTATATATACTTAAAATTATGCAATTCAAGAGTATAAGACAAGAAAAGATTAAAGTCAATTCATTTAGAAATCATTCAATTCAACCAACCATCGTTGTAGTAGAAACCCCAATTTGGGTGTCATGAAATCCATCTATAAAGTTCATAATCTTTCATAGTTTACATAGTTCGCATCATGTATAGCTTCAGTATATCTCATGGAATAATCCTTCAATATATATTCATGCTTAGTCAATCAATACTTGAAGAATCCAAATTCAAATTATGTTTATAATGTATAATAAAGTTTAACCATAACGTATTCAACCTTAAAAGTCATGAAATTTGGTAATGGAGAAGGATTGGCTTTATGGGTTAATGAATCCCCATAAATGAAGCCCACATACCTTAATTTGAGACTTTCTTGAAGAAAAACTTGTGGAAGTATGGAGGCTTCACTTGGCTTTCTTGGAATCCAAAGTAGTTCTTGAAATCTTGAGATTGAAATGGAGTATTTAGTGAAGTTTTAGAGAATATTTGGAGGGGTTTTTGCGAGTTTTAGGGCTGAAAAATAGCCAAGGAATAAGGGTCTCTCATCTATATACGCACTGGTTACTACCTAATTGCCCTTAAGTGAAAACAGGAAAGTAAGGAACTTTTTGAACTATAGCACGATAAGTTTGCGATGCAAACTTGTTATAGAGTAGTACATTTTCACACTAAGTTCAATTTTTCCCCTATTTTGGCCCAGGAATGGGTTAGGACATTTTTGCACTAGTGGGCGACAAGTCAGCGATGTGGACTGCTCACGTACTTTACTAGTTAAGTGTTGAATCACCTAAAAAAATTATTTTTCACTCTAGGTCACTAAAAATCGAAGATCACCCTTTTCCTACATAATTTTTTACCCTAAAATTGAATATGAAGTTGGATTTGTGAAATCATGCACGAATTTTAAGATATTCAAGAAATACATTATAGAGAATTTTTTCGAGGCGCATAAGAGGTGTTACAATAAAATCCAAGTAAATCCATGAAAAAAATTCACATTTAAATCATACTTGAGATTACAAATACCTAAATCAACATTTAAAAGGGACATGCATATTCAAACTTACATAATATCAATACAATTCAACATATTAGGGCTTAATTTACTTTAAGAAAACGTCAATAAAAAACAATCCACATCTCAATTGAATCAAATCAACATTAATCTAAAAAACCCATATCCAAAGTAAGCTTGAAATTCGTAAATCAAGGAGTAAAAAGTGCTTGGGGTCTTCATGGTTGAAAGCGACCATGAATCAATCTCATACACCTTAGTTAATTTAGAAGAATCAAGAAGAAACTGATTAGGCAAGAAGACCATTCATTGAGCTCCAAGCCAAATCTCTAATGGTATATTTGAGAGGAGTTCTTAAAAGAGATAATTTGAATATTCTAAGTGTAATGAATGAATTTTAATAATAATGGAGGAGTATAGATCTTTTCATGGTTTTAGCATATGTTAGAAAGTCACAAACGACCCTTAGATATCACAAAAAGTATGAGAAAGAAATTAACAAAACAAGCCTTAAGATATTGTTAGTTGGCTCATGTCAGAGCACCACAGTCCGTGAAAAGGACTATGGACCATACAAGGTCCATGGTAAGGTTCTTGAGACACTTCGCCAAATTTTCGAACCAAGTATATTTCCACCGATAATTCATAGTCCGTACGAAGTTATACTGATCATACAATGTTTCGAACAAATGACACAAGTTCCAACATGGTAATTATACACTTAGAACCATATTTTGGGATGAGGGCTTCACGATACACCTTACAACGGCTCGTGGTGTGGACCACGAGACCCCACCACAACTCATGGTAACGACCACGAGACCCCACCACATTTTATGGCGGATTGCATGACTCATGCAAGGGTATTGTGTTGGATGTCTTAGCCGACTCTTGTCTATAAGCTTGGGGCACCTTCCAAGGGCCCCTTTCACGGCCAGTGGTGAGGACCACAACTCGTGGGAGGTTCCCTGGAGGTTCTCCGAGCCTCAAATCCTTTCTTAAGAGCACAAACGCATGCATAAACATTTACCATAGGTCATACACCTCTAAAACATAATTAAAGCATCAATAAAAGTCTCAAAAGATTCAAGTCCTTACATCATTTCCCCTTAGGAAATATTTATCCTCAAATGAGAAACGAACTAGCATGAAAGATTTGAATTGAATATGAAACATTTTTACATGGGAACACAATGCATAACTCATTTCTTGGAAATCATAAAATAATTAAAACTCATGTCAAAATACCCTTTAAATCATTTTTGTACACATGTCATGAAATATAAGAGTGAAATAATTAGGATCATTGAGAATATGAAGAACCTAATACCTTAAGGTTGAGTATATTGGAAAAGAAAGGGATATCACTTTGCCATGTATGTCTCTGCCTCCCATGTAGAACTCTCCATATGTTCATCTCTCCAAAGCACTTCAATTGAAGACACATCCTTATTGCAATGCCACTTTACTTGTCTATCCAAAATCTCAAATAGAATCTCTTCATAGGACAAGTTATCCTCAACCTCAAAACCTACGAAAGGCACCATCTAATAGGATCACCAATCAACTTCCTCAACATTGACACATGGAAGACCAGGTGAATAAAACTCATCTCCAGAGGAAAATCCAATCTATAATCCACTTTCCCAATCTGCTCCACTATATCATAAGGGCCTACATAACAGGGTCATACCTTCTTACCTAAATGCATTACACCCTTCATAAAAGAAAATTTCACATGTACCCCATCACCGATATGGAATTAACAATCCCACTTCCTAATATTTGAATAAGGCTTTTGGCGGCATTTCCTCGTCTTTAACCTCTCCCTAATCAAATTCACCTTTTCCATGGCCTCCAACACCAAATTCAAGACAATCAATGTGTAAGACCCCAACTATAAGGAGTAGAAAAACTGCTAGAAAATAAGCTTTGGATATTTTTAGAACTATTAGCCTCTACGAGGGGGTTTAATGAGTCGTAAGTCGATGTACGACCCATATTTTGGTTTGTAGAACCTAGGCAGACTTGGTGAAATTTGAAATCTTTTAGGGATTCAATCTATGGCTCATAATATGGCTTGTAAAATCTTTTATGAGTCGTAGATGATGTCATGGAATGTGAATCAGAGAAAGGACTATCAAATTCTAAAAAGGTAATCAGACGAAACCCCTATCTACGACCTGTAGAATGGACCACGGCCTGTAAATGGGGTTTCGTGGTATTGACAAATGATTGTTCTCTTAACAACCTCATTAGCCCCTCCATGGTCCCTCATGCAATTCCAATCCCCTCTCTCATCAAGTCAAGTGCAAACCATTCCAATCGCCTGAGTTCGAGTAGGAGTTCATATATATGTCTATTTTAAATGATCATATCTCTTAGAACACAATGAATTAGACATTGGGTGACCCACTAACTGAAAGCTCTTCAAACTATCTTTCTAAAGCAACTAGTTTCACCTCATTCAAAGTTCGAACCAAACTGTTATGCCCATTTCAGTGATACACTTCAGGCTGACAGTTTATATTACCCTCCTTATTGGTCATGGATTTACTTACAGCCTGTAAACGGGCTTTCGTGGAAACTGTCTGGCTAGTTTTAAAAGGGGTATTTTTGTCCTTTTCTCACACTCTAAGCCCAATACAAAGTTGTTTTGGCCTCTATTGTGCCCCTTATCAGCATATACAACCCTACTTCACCTCATTCCTCCTCATTCCAAAAACACTCAGAGTCGCAAAACTCTCTTAAGCTCTCTCAAGACATTCAAGTGTGAGGGCAAGCTAGGGTTTTGGTTTTCCATCTCTAATCATATTTTCTCCATCAAAATCACGCCAAGGTATATGGGCTTGATTGTGGGAACATTCCTTCCCATAAGTAGAACCATTCCTCTTCTCCAAATACATGAAATTCATGGATCATTATGGGTATTTTATGAACTCTTGCATATGATATTACTATTATGCATTCTATAATGGTTTATTCTTATTCATCATCATGTAGTGAAATATCACGTGAAATTTATGAATTTTATGAGGCTTGAGGGCGTCTTAACTAGGTCTTACTTGGTAAGGTGGGTTACTTTGAATAATTTTAAAAAAGGGATATTATTTATACTTCTAATGTAGTAAACCTTGGCCTTTGCATGATTTGAACATAAATACATACCCACCATATTTTGACCAAAGATGTATTCTAAATTTTCTATGTGGGTATAGGTCTTATGGTGTAACGCATGAGCTACTCTTTGATAAATGTTGAGCTATTTGAGATTATGCATGCTATGACTATAATATTAAGTCAAGGTTTGTGTAAGCTGCGTTTCATGTTCCCACGTCCATATTTTGTAGCATTATGCATATGATTATGATGGATTGATTAAGAATGATTCAAAATAATGATTTCTCACTCTGTGTCTTGAAATATGATCACAAAATAATAAGGGTTTTACTACAATGATAGTGAGTTGAATTGAATGGCTTTAAAAAATATATATCTTACTCCTCTCATGTTGTATACTCTTGAATTGCATGATATCACGCTTATGTGTATATGACCCACCACGTTTTAACTAAAGTATTTTAGTAGATCCTATGTTAGGAAGTCTTATTGTAAGACATGTGAATTACAAATATTGTATATATTGAAGGGCTATTATGCATGCTACGAGCTCATGAGAATGTTTTGGATTCTATAAATAATATGAGCCCTTTTCTTTGATATTATAATGTAATTGTCTGATAAGGTACTCTTATGATACTACCATGAATTACGAAGCTTTGTGTAATTTGACTATGTACATAAATTGAGTATTCCTTGGGATTGTTGACCAAGCACCGAGAGGACCTTGTTTGGTAGCCATTGTCCCTTAACTATATGCCACTACAGGGCATTTCGTAAGTACTACCAAAAAGATTGTATCGTAAGCTAAGGACACCTCTTAACTCCTACCAAAAAGATTATATCATAAGGTAAAGACATCTCTTAACTCCAACAAAAAAGATTGTATTGTAAGGTAAGGACATCTGTTAACTCCTACCAAAAATATTGTATTGTAAGGTGAGAAAATCTTATTTCACCTACCAAAAAGACTATGTCGTAAGGTAAGGATATTTGTACCATTCTCCAAAAAGGTTATATCATAAGGTGAGTGGATGGTTTACTAGGCAAAGTAGACCACTCCTTTGTTCAGTGTGGAGTATACATCGGGATTCCAAGTAGTACCCAACTTAGTCTTATTTGTTGGTTATGGTCCTTTCCCATCCATATATGATATGTTTTCTGATTTGGCAATCCTCATGCATGCTTTGACTAAGGCATTTAGCATTTATTTCATATTGAGCTTATATCCATTGATTATGTTTATGAATATTGCTTAATTATGGCTTATATTCCTTGTTTAATTTGCACCCTGCATACTTATTTCATTCAAACGTACTAACACATACTTTTTGCCTGCTGATCTAACCATGTAGGAACTAGATCTCCTTTTCATCCTCGTCCCTCACATGGTTAATCGGTTAGGTGAAGACTTACCAATTGTGTGTCCTCCACACTCCAGGACAATATCCATTTACTTTCATGCTTTTATTTGGACTACTCCATTTTTAGATACTATCTTTGAGGGTGAGCTCGAGAGATGTCTTGGCCCCCATTCCATTCGTATTTAGAGTTGTTGTTGGATGCATGGGTTGTATGTTATGAGCTCGACTCTTACTATGTCTATAAGTCATTGGAGCTTTCCCTTAGTCCCTTATTCCCTTTTTCTGGTGAATGTTTGTTATGTAAATAAGATGGAAGTCCCAAGTCCCTAATAGCCAGATATCACCCAGGTTACACCTCTTTTTAGAGGATAAAGCGATAGTTGTAAAGAAATAGAACCTAACCAAGGATAGGGTCGAACCCACAGGAAATACGTAGACTAAAGCAAATTCAATGATCACAATTCAAGTAGTTAACCAACTTACTTCCCTAAAAAGGGGGGGGGGAAGGGTTTTGCAATAACCAATGTAAGGAAAAGCTAACTACTACAAGAGAGAAATCACTATGGAAAGAAGCTAGGGTATAGTGTTACCCATTATTCCCCAACTCAGTATCACCCGGTAACCTAATTCTTTTCTAGTGTGCAGCATGCCGGAACGGTAAATTAAGTTCACCAAGTCCTTTGGTTAAAGGTGAGAGCTGAATTTCACTATGTGACTTGGCCCATCTCCATAGTGTGCATTACTAACACTTACCTATTAGTCCAAGTACAACCTCCCCTTGGCCTAGCTTGATTGATTAGACGAGAACACATCAATCGAATCCTGTTAATTAATTTCTTTTCCTATTCATTACTACCTTGGTCCAGTCAGTAAGACTAGGTGGGTTCTAATGTTGGCCACCATCGAAAAACATGCAAAACGAAGAGATTAAATTAATACATGCATGCACACTTTCCAACAATTATGAACTTATTTGGTTTTACTTTGTTAGTTTTTCATGGATCCCACAACCCTAGTTGTGGATTTAGCTACTCATGTTTTTCGTAGATTCAAGAATCATAAATTGGAAAAACATTATTGAACACTAACACAATAGAATTAAGAACAAGTAAATCCAACTTTAATGAGAATCACAAGCTTAAAGATGAAATTAAGGTACACGTGTCCTCGAAAACTCTCCAATGTACTGTCACTATTTTCTCTCTCTAATTACTGAGTTTTCTGAGTACTAGGTGAAATTATTTTTAAAAAATAACCTAAAAAATCTATTAAAATACCATATGAAAGCAGTTTACGGGTCATATTGCATTCTACAGCCCGTAACTTGGGTCTCGTACAAAACTGTGAGAAGTTTGGACTTCAAGTTTACAACGCCCATCTTCGACTAGTAAAGTAATTTACGACCCATAAAGGGGGTTTCGTCTGATGAATTTTAAGAAAGTCCCAATCTCGAATCCTCAGTGCACGAACCATCTTTTACGACTCATAAATCATTCTACGACTCATTTGTATGTTCGTAGAATCAACTTTAGAAAATAACCCTTCACTAGAATTGTTCACGAAATCATTTCACGACTCGTAGAATTGTCTACGGCCTGTAAAGGGTCTTGTACTACATAAAAAATCAGCAACTTTTGTATTTATTCCTAAAATCAAGGCCAAACTTGTAATCCCATAAACATCACACAAAAACACATAAAATCAACTAACATCGCATTGAAAACATACAAAATTCCATGTTTTTTGCATCAAAAGTGTTGTATTTTGACAGCACATCAACACTCTCAACTGAAAATTGTTGTTTGTACTCAAGTGACAGACTCAATCTATATAGATAATATAGTAACACACAGATCTTAACCTAATGGCATACATCATATCAATCTTAAACTCAGATACCCACGCCACCTTTTCAATACAGGATCAGTTAGCCATCTAGAAAGCTAATACAGACTAGTGCATGTGAGAAGACAACTATGACAAGTAAGCTACTATCAAGAATATACAATCTCTGAACAAGTCTAATGCTAACAATGCAATGCAACTGGTCTCACAAAATGAAGTCCCATATCTAACACTCAACTATGTTTTCATGTATAACCATGGGACTATGCAAAATCAGTCGCTCTCACAAAAGTTGTTCATTCATCATGCCTTGTACCACAGGCTTGCCCCTATACTCATGATTAAGACCTTCAAATAATTGGACTAAGATCACTTTAGGACTTTCTAGGCATGTAACATAAGCTCAAGGGGCTTTGGTGTGGTATTTTGGGAAAATAGTGATTAGAGGCCCTCCTTGACACTGTGCTTTTCTACACTTTTGCCCTACCAACTATGTTACTTTCATCTCATTCTCCCCTTCTCCTATTTCAACACTTTTTGGATGCGTTCATTTCACTTTTCAGCCTTTTTGACTTTCTTTTATACTTCATTTTTCTTTTCATCTCACAACTAATGCATCACATATTTTTCTTGCACCCAATATATGATTTTTCCCTTTTTCTCTGTATCACTAAATCCCCTCCTTATTTTTGTGGTTTACCTTTACACCAGCCACCCCTAAACTTAAGCTTTTGTCCTGAGTTGCAGTGCACAATATCCATCCTCGAATCTTAGGCCACTTTTTGTAGCCACCCTCAATTTAGGCTTTTTGTCTTAGTCAAGGTGCACAATGTTGAAGGAAGAACCAGGGCCAATTTCAGGATTTTACAACTAACAAGGCTAGATTAATCATGTGCTTTCAAAGAGTAGGTACATGTTAGGCTCAAACATTAGGATAAAAGGATCTATAGAAATCTTGGTTGGTCATTTAGGCTAAGGGGACTATTAAGAACAAAGTCCTAAGATCGTTTCCTAATCCAATTAACCTCCAGTCCAACTTAGAGTTACAACGCATGTTCTGAATTAGCACACAACATGTGAGTCTAGCAATTTAAACTCACACTCACTTGGAACTGCCTATATTATCAACAAAAGACTCCCATATCATGTTTTTCATCTCTATTTATCCTCACTTATCAAAACAAACATTGTCACACAGCTAAACATGCATAGTTGTTATCTAGACTAGTAATCAACTTTTTTGTAGGTATCATTTTTCAAACAATTCACAAAAATATGCTATATGCCACAAGTATTAATACTATATGCTACAAATAATACCTAATCATCCTAAACATGCCGGTTCAACAGAAAGTAAATATCCACGGCAAAAAAGAACACAGTAAAGAAAATCCTAGGATAAAAAAATTGGGATAGTTATGGACCCAAGCTACTCAGACTTCATTGAGGCCCATAACTACCCACACCTCATCAAAAAAGATGTGCATTATTCCCAATGCACACATTCAAACCAAAATAACACATAAGGGGTCAAAAATTCATACCTGGGCGCCTAAGCGCCAGTATCCACCTTAGGTTGCCTCCCTACTAGCACCTGATTTGTTGTCACAGCACGACATTGATGGCTTGAGTACTCAGACTTCCTCCAGATGACATTCGTCCACAATTTTTATCTTCTCCATATTTCCAAGGTATGGATTGACTTTTTGGTCATTTACATTGAAGGTTCTTCCCACTCCTATCTTCAACTCAATAGCCCTACGATCAAAGACACGTGCTACCCGAAAAAGGTCCCATCTATTTAGATTTGAGCTTCTCAAGGAACAACTTTAATCTAAGTTTTAGAGCTACACCAAGTCCCCTGGGGAGAACTGATGATTTGCTATGCCACGATCATGTTGCATCTTCGTTCTTTTTTTGTACAAGGTTGAGCTCTCATATGCCTTCAATCGAAACTCATCAAGCTCATTGAGTTGGCTCAGCCTAGAGTTTGTTGCATCGTTCCAATACAGATTCAACTTCTTTAGCGCCCACATTGCTTTACGCTCCAGTTCCACTAGCAAATGACATGATTTCCCAAAGACAAGTTTGTAGGGAGACATGCCTATAGGGCTCTTGAATGCTGTCCGGTATGCCCATTATGCGTATGCAGCTTTCGCGACCAATCTGTCTGATTTACATTCACAGACTTGAATAGAATCTATTTAGTTTTCCTATTAGACACCTCCACCTTCCCGCTCATCTGAGGATGATAAAACGTCGCTACCTGATGTCTCACCACATAATTTTGAAGAAGATTTTCCATAAGCCTATTACAGAAGCGACAACCTCTGTTGTTGATAATTGCCAAAGGGTGAGAAACCTTGAGAAGATGTTCTTTTCTTAGAAATGTTGTGACACTTCTTCCCTCATTGTTGGATAGAGCCACGATCTCTGCCCACTTCGATACATAATCCACAGTAACTAAGATGTTCTTGTTTCCATGCGAGCTAACAAAAGGTCCCGTTTAATCTGCCCCCTATGCATCAAATATCTCAATCACCATAATGGGGTTTAGAGGGAGCTCATGTCTACAGGAAACACCACCTTTTCTTTAGCACTTTTCATAAGATTTGGCAGTCATGGGCATCTTGGTGGATGATAGGCTAATAATACCAACATTGCAAGATCTTGTGTGCTGTCCGAACTCTACTATGATACCCGCCTACCAATGATGAGTGACACGCCTCAAGTATGGTCATCATCTCCATCTCATGAACATAATGACAAATAATCCCATTCGCACGTACACAAAACAAGTAGGGGTCATCCCAAAAGAACTTCCTCATGTCAGACATGAACATCTGACGCTGATATGTGTTCAAATCGGGTGGCACAATATTACTCACTAAGTATTTTGCATTTTCTACAAACTATGGTATTAAGTGATGTGATGTTGTTAACACTCTTTCATCTAGAAACAAATCATTTACCTCCTATCCATCATCAAACTTTTTCATTGGCCCATATTCTATTCTTGAAAGGTGATCTACAACCTGATTTTGCTATCCCTTTTCTATCGATGATGTTAAAGTTGAACTCTTGCATGAGAAGTACCCATCGTATCAACCCTGGCTTTGCATCCTTCTTATCCATCGAGTATCTTAGTACTGAATAGTCAGTATACCTACCACTTTGGACCCCAACAAATATGACCTAAACTTTTCAAATGCAAAAGACCATTGCGAGTAACTCTTGCTCGGTGATAGTGTAATTCTTCTAAGTTGTATTTAGGGCTTTGATGGCAAATTATATGGAATGTAACATCTTCTCTTGGCGTTGTCCTAATACTGCACCTAGCGTAATCCCACCTGCATCACACATGATTTCAAAAGGCTTGGACAAGTGTGGAGCTACATTGATTAGGGGTGAAATCAACCTCTTCTTCAACTCTTCAAAGGCTTTAAGGTATGCATCATCAAACACGAACTTAGCATCCTTCTCTATCAACTTGCAAAAGGGGTGTGCAATTTTAAAGAAGTCTTTTATGAACCTCCGATAGAATCCAACATGCCCAAGGAAGCTCGTCACACCCTTAAGAAAGATGGGTGGGGGAAGCTTCTCAAGCACCTCCACTTTAGCTCTGCCGACCTCAATCCTTTTGCTGGATATTTTGTATCCTAACACAATTCCCTCCACCAAGAAGTGACACTTCTCCCAATTTAGTACCAAATGGCTTTCCCCTCATCATTGCAAGACAGTACGTAGGTACTTCAATACTTCCTGAAATGAGTCTCCAATCACACTAAAGTTGTCCATGAAGACTTTAATAGTGTCCTCCATCATTTCAGAGGAAATGGATATCATGCACCTCTGGAATGTTGTTGAGGCATTACATAATTCGAATGGCATCCTCTTGAATGCAAAGGTGCCATAAAGGCATGTAAATATCATCTTCTCCTGATCCTAGGGAGAAATCATGATCTGATTATAGCCCGAATATCCATTAAGAAAGTAATACCGACCCTTTTTAGCTAGTTGAACCAATATCTGATCCATGAATGGCATAGGGAAGTGGTTTTTTTCTATCGAAGTATTAATTTTTCTATAATCCATGCGTACCCTTCATCCAGTGATTGGATACATCGGGCTCAACTCATTGTTGGCATTTTGTGCCACTGTGATACCTCTTTTTGTTGGAACACATTGAATCAATCTGATTATAGCACAAATATCCATCAAGAAAGCAATACCGACCCTTTCTAGCTAGTCGATCCAACATTTGATATATGAATGGCATAGGGAAGTGGTCTTTTTCTATTGAAGAATTAATTTTTCTACTATCCATGTATACCCTCCATCCAGTGACTAGCCACATCGGGCTCAACTCATTGTTGGCATTTTGCCACTGTGATACCCCTTTTTTGTTAGAACACACTGAATCAGACTCACCCATTCACTATCAACATTCGGGCAGATCACTCCTACATATAACCATTTGATAATCTCTCTACGTGCAACCTCTTGCATAAGAGGGTTAAGGTGCCTTTAGTGCTCAACACTTGGCTTGTAGTCCTTGACCAAATGGAATTTGTGTGTGCATATCCTGGGAGGAATATGAATAATATCAGCAATCGTCCATCCAATAGCCTTCTTGAAATATTTAAGCACCATGACAATGGAGCTCACCTGCTTATCATTCAAATCTATAGCAACTGTAACTGACAAAGTGTTGTTAGCTCCCAAGATTGCATATTTCATATATGCCAAAACGGCCTCCAACTCTGATACGGGTGGCTCTTATATGGAGGGCATTGTGGGCAGCGACTCTCGATTCTGCAAGTCGATCTCTAGCTTGTTTTGGTTCCTAGGCCATAAGTCACCCGTAGAGCATTCACTGTCTCCTCATAATCTAGATGCCATCACTGTCGAAGTTCATCAGTACTACTTCCAAAGTGTCAACACCCAAGCGCACCTCAAGTGGTACTTCTGGTTTAGCATCATCAATAGTTTCAATAACAGAGACCACTTCAAAATCATTCTTTTTCTTTTCCTGCTGATAGATGTTGAACACAAACTCTTCTTTCCCAAATCTAAACTTTAGTTGGCCCTTTTCTATCTCCACCAAAGTGCATCCAGTTGTTAAGATGGGCCTCTCCAAGATGATAGGGACTTAGAAATAAACCTCGCAATTAAGGATCACAAAGTTTGGGGGAAATATAAACTTCTCCATTTTAACCAGTAGATCATATAGTGTTACTATACGCTTCTTCACCATGAGATCCGCTATCAACAATCGCATGCTCTTCGAAGTAGGGGCTCCCAGTCCTAGCATGTTATTAATCTCAAGGGGTATCAGAGTAATGTTGGCACCTAGATCATATAGTGCCCTTGCAAACTCCATATCTCCATGGTGCAGGGTATGGTGAAAGCACTGAGATCTTCTCGCTTCTGAACCAAGGACCTCGTAGCAATAGTACTAAAATGCTGAAGCTCTTGTGAGAGCTGCTGAGTCACAGTGCGCTTTTTGGTGATAAGGTCCTTCATGTACTTAGCATACCATGACATTATCTCCAATACCTCAACTAGAGGGATGTTGATGGAGAGTTGTTTAAGAATGGATAGAAAGTGCTTGAATTTTCCTTCCTCCTCCCTCTTTTTGATTGTTTAAGGGAAGGAAGGAGGAGGCCTAGGAATGGCTTTCAATTTCTGTGGCGTACCAGTAGCTTCACTCACCCTATCCTAGACATGATCATCTTCAATATCTGCATCTTTAGTTGTAATTATCTCCTCTCGAAGACCATCCTCATAAACTAGCATGGGAAGATCAATGGTGCTCTTGCCACCCCAAGTAGCAACCCTTATACACTGCACCTCATTCATAGGATTCTAAACAATGTTGTTAGGTAGTGTACCTCTCTGACGCTGATTTAGTTGAGTCGACACTTGACCAAACTATTTTTCAAGATGTTTGATAGCCACAGAATGAGACGACTCAATTTTCTGATTAATGCTAGAAATCTCATATTTCATACCTATCAGAGTCTCATCTTGTGTCTCAGCTTTCTTCTATAGGTGGTCAAACATCTCATCCATTTTTGAACTACTAGAACCTACGTCACAATTATGTGGTGGCATATAGTGACAATTTATAAAGCCATCTCTGCGACCCCAATCTTCATCTATCTCTATACCCCTAATCCTATCTTAATTTCCTCTACGGTTGTCCCTATAAGCTCTATTGTTGTTGAAGTTCCGACTTTGGTTTCCATGATCTTTGTGCCAATATCTTGATTGGACCCTTAGTCGATAGTACGAAAACTCCCCATCTGATCAACAACAAAAAATGTGTCCTCATCATGATAAGGAACATCATACATGGGTGCACATGGAGGTTGATGAACCACTAAATTGACTCGCTCTTAGTTCTGCTTCATCATCACCTCCATACGTGTGCGAATTTGGGCAAGTTGTTGCATGATTTCTTCATTGACCTATGCTTTCACTGGACCAATACTGACAGCGCACGAATTTTTGGTGGATACTCTGTCTCTCTGCCCCCATGCATAATTAATCTTGACTACTCTTTCCATCCGCTCTGTGATCCTTGGAAATGGTTGATCTAAGAACATGACACCTATGATAGTGTTAGCACAAGCTTGACTATTCTCATCAAGGTCACTATAGAAGATCTCTACCAAGGTATAATCAACTATCTTATGGTCTGGGAAACTCCTAAAAGCAATTGGTAAATTGCTCCCAAGTGGTACTAATCGAATCACCAGCACGTTTCTCAAAATTGTTGATCTGGTCCTTCAACTTGAGCTTCTTCGATCTAGGGACGTACCTTTCCAATAAGGCCTTCTGCAAGTCTGCCCAACTGGTGATTAAAATCTATGGGAGCTCAGATAGCCATAATGCTACATTTCCTCTAAGATACAATGGGGAGACACAAAGTCCCACAGCATCCATAGAGCAATTATGTGTTCCCATCATGCTCTTACAGAAAAATGCAACATTGTGTAGGTGGCTATGAGGATCCTCCGATGGTAAGCCTACAAATAGCCCATGGTTTTGCACTATTTGAAGCAACCCACTCGAGACTATGAACTTTGTGTTTGTCAATAGTGGTGGCAACACTATAGCTCTAGTCACCTCCATAGCCATAGGATTTAGCCTATATTAGTTCCACTGATAAGTATTGCAATTAAATTCCTGAGGCTGTGGAGCAATATCCTCAAGAGGAAGTGGGTTCTCATTATCAGCATTCTCATTGTTGTTCCTGTTCAGAGCTGCATTGACCACATTGTTAGCATTATCTTGGGCCATTCTCCTTAACGTTCTCTGGATCTCTAGATAAAATGGAGATAATGGATTACCTTGAATCTGAGTGTTAGGCATACATTACGGGTACACCCTGAAAAAGAACAAAAGCAACAAAAAAAGTAAAATATGGGAAATAAGAATTAACACTCAAATCACTATGAATTTGCTAAGTCTAGCTGTATTCCCCGGCAATGGTGCCAAAATCTTGATGTCGCCCAAGTTACAACTCCTTTTAGAGGATAAAGATGTCATTGTCAAGAAATAAAGCCTAACCAAGGTAAGGGTTGAAGCCATAGGGAATACATAAACTCAAGAAAATTCAGTGATCGCAATTCGAGTGGTTAGCCAACTTAGTCCACCAAAATGGGAGATTTTTCAATAACCAGTGTAAGAATAAACTAACTACTACAAGCGAGAAATCAATAGGGAGAGAAACTGGGGTATTGTGTTCCGTAAGATTCCCCAACTCGGTATCACCGGATAACCTAATTTTTTTCTAGTGTGTAGTATGCAGGACGGTAAGTTAAGTTAACTAAGCCCTTTGGTAAAAAGTGAGAGGTGGATTGCAATATGTGACATGGCCCAATAGACCCACCACAACCTCCCCTTGGCCTAGTTTGGTTGATTAAACGAGAACACATCAATCGAATCCTATTAATAAAGCTTGTTTTCTATTCATTACTACCTTGGTCCAGTCAATAACACTAGGTGGTTTCTAATGTTGGCTACTATAAAAAATATGCAAAATGAAGAGAATTAATTAATACATGCATGCACACTTTCCAAGAATTATGAATTATCTTGTTTTACTTTGTTGGTTCTTCATGGTTCCCATAACCCTAGTTATGGATTTAGCTACTCATGCTTTGTGTAAATGCAAAAATCATGAATTGGAAAAACATAATTGAAAACTTATACAATAGAATTAAAACAAGAAAATCAAACTTCAATGAGAATCATAAGCTTAAAGATGAAAGTAAGGTACAAGTATTCTCAAAAACCCTCCAATGTAATCTCACTTTTTCTCCTTCTAATGACTTGAGTACTAGGCGAAAAAACTTCTGAAAAATAACCTAAAAACTCTATTTATAATAAGTAAAATCCAATTCCTAACTTAAATAGGATAATTGGTCGGCACAACATACGAAAGGGGTTTATGGGCTGTATTATATTCCATGGCCCATAATTAGGTATCATACAAACCTACTAGAAATTTGAACTTCAAGTCTACGACACCCCTCTAGAACACGTAAAGTAGTTGACTACTCATAAGGAGGTTTTATCTGATGAATCTCCAGAAAGTCCCAATCTCTAATCCTCATGGCACGAACTATCTTCTACAACACGTAAATCATTCCATGACTCGTTTGCATGCTGATAGAGCCAACTTCAGAAAATAGCCCCTCACTGTAATTGTTCACAAAACCAGTTCATAACTAGTAAAATGGTCTACACCTCGTACTGCATCAAAAACCAGCAACTTGTATATTTCTTCCCAAAATCAAGGCCAAACCTGTAATCATGCAAACATAACACAAAAACATATAAAACCATATAACATCACATTGATAACACACAAAATTCAATGTTTTAAGCATCAAAAGTGCTTTAATTTGACAACACAGCAATGACCACCCTATAGCCTGAGTCATACTTACATGCCCGTTAGACTTATTTTCTACGTGATGCATGCTTATCCTCTTTCTTACAACATACCCATAGCGTGAGTCCAGAGCTCCATTTCCCTTAGAAATTATGTGCAACATGTTTACTACTCTTTTATGCTTCTGTGAAACCAAGGATGTGCTATGTATGCTTAAAAGGCTTGTTTGGGATCCCTTTGGGTTCCAATTCGTCGTATCATGTCTAGGCCCTTGGCTTGGGGTATGACACAATGCCATCTATCCCAACTCAAAACATTCCACCGGGGATCTACATGTTCTCCCATACAAAGCCTCAAACGGTGCCATACCAATGCTAGCATAAAAGTTACTATTGTAGGCAAACTCGATAAGTGGTAAATGATCATCCCAATTACCTTTGAATTTCAACACACAAGCCCTCAACATGTCTTCAAAATTTTGAATTGTCCTCTTGACTTGTCCATCGGTTTGTGGATGGAAAGTAGTATTTAACTTCACCTTAGTACCAAGCCCTTTTTGAAATGATATACAAAAGTTTGAAGTACATTGAATTCAATGATCCAATATGATGGACATATGCACACCAAGCAACCTTACCAATTCTCGAATGTACAACCTTGCATAATCTTTGGTATTAAAGGTAGTATTGATGGGTAGGAGATGAGACAATTTAGTCATCCTATCAACGATAACCCATATAGAATCAAATTGTTTTTGGAGATGGGGAAAACCAACAACAAAATCCATATTCACATCTTTCCACTTTCAAATAGGAATTTCTATACCTTGATCCAAACCACCGAGCCTTTTATGTTCTACCTTCACTTGTTGATAGTTAGGACATTTAGATACAAATTTAGCTATTTCTTTCTTCATACCATGCCACCAATACACTTCTCTCAAAGGTCGATACATCTTGGTAGATCTCAGGTGTATAGAATAATGAGAGTTATGAGCTTCACCCATGATCACCTCTCTAAGGCCATCAATATCTGAAACACATAACCGATCTTCATACTGAAGTACACCATCTCCCCCTTTTTAGGAGAAAACCTCTATCTTCTTTTCTGTAATCAACTTCTTCAACTAAACTACAGATGTGTCTAAGTATTTCTTTGCTTTGACATCAACAACCACAAACCACTCAGCTCCACTCCAAACATGAATAACACCATCATTAGAGTCAGTCAATCTAACACCCTACTAGCTAAATAGTGAACATCTTTTACGAATATTTCTTTCCTTCATCAACATCGGCCACACTTCGCATAGGTAGTCGACTAAGAGCATCAACTACAACATTTGCCTTGGTGGGATGATATTGAACACTCATGTCGTAGTCCTTAAGAAGTTCCAAGCACCTTCTCTACCCTAAATTAAGATCCCTTTGGGTGAACACATATAGAACGCTCTTGTGATTAGTGAACACATCAACATGAACCCTATATAAATAGTGGCTCCAAATTTTAAAAGCAAATACTACATTCGCTAAATCAAGATCATGAGTCTGATAATTTTGTTCATGCACTTTCAATTGTCTTGACGCATAAGCTGTCACCTTACCATGTTGCATGAGTACACAACTAAATCCTATACAAGAAGCATCGCAATACACGACGAACTCATCTACGCTATCCGGCAAAGTCAAAATAAGAGCCGATGTAAGTCGATCATTCAAAGTTTGAAAACTTTCTCATACTCATTTGACCATATAAACATGGTCTTCTTTTGAGTCAACTTAGTAAATAGAGATGCCATGGATGAAAAACCTTTAAGAAATCTCCCATAATAACCAGCCAACCCAAGGAAACTTCAAATTTTCAAAGGAGTCAATGGACTAGGCAATTCTTCACGGCCTCTATCTTCTTTAGATCAACCTTAATATCGTCATCGGATACCATATGACCAAAGAAAACTACTTAACCCAATCAAAACAAACATTTGCTAAACTTGAGAAACAATTATTTCTCCCTCAAAATTTGAAAAACAAACCTCAACTGATCCATATGCTTCCGCTCACTTTGGCAAAAAATCATAATATCATCGATAAAGACAAACCACAAAATGATCAAGAAAAGGCTAGAACACCTGATTCATATGATCAATAAACACAACTGGAGCATTAAAAAAACCAAACGATATCACTATAAATTCAAAACGCTCATATCTAGTTTGGAAAGCCATTTTGAGAATATCACATTCACTAACCCTTAACTAATGATAACCGAAACTGAGGTCAATTTTTGAGAAATAGGTAGCTCCTTGGAGTTGATCAAAACTGTCATCGATTCTTAGCAACGAATATATATTCTTGATGGTTATTTTATTCAATTGCGTATAATTAATGCACATCCAAAGAGACCCATTTTTTCTCACGAATAACACTAGAGCACAACATGGTGATATACTTCGTATTATAAAGCCTTTCTCCAACAAGTCCTTCAATTGATCCTTCAACTTCTTTAATTCAGCCGGTGCCATACGATAAATAGGTATTGAAATAGGTTGATTATCAAGATGGAAATCTATGCGAAAGTCTACTTTTCTTTCTGGAGGAAAATCAGGCAAATCTTCAAGGAAAACATCTGAAAACTCATTAACCACTAGAATCAATTCAAGAGTAGGTAACTCGGACTCCACATCTATAGCCCTCAAAATAAGATAGATGCACCCCTTGGAAATAATCTTTTGGGTTTTGAGATAAGAAATAAACTGACATTTTGATGGAAGAATCACTACCCTTCAACTCAAGAACGGGCTCATCCAAAAATTAAAATTTGACTTTCTGGGATCTACAATTTATAGAGGCACATGAAGCATGCAACCAATCAATCCCTAGAGTAATATCAAAATCAAAAATATTAAGTTCCACAAGATCACATGGAAGGACTTTATGCAAGGCAGAGACAAGATAACTCTGATACACTCTTTCGGTTATAATAGACTCACCCAGGAAAGTATAAACTCAAAAGGGCCCCCTTAATATTTTAGGACTCAATCCAAACTTAGCAGCCTAAAGAGGAGTCACAAAAGATAAATTCACACCTAGGTCAAGCAAAGCTTTAGCATGAAAATTAAAGACTTTTAACATACCAGTCACTACATCTGGAGTCTTCTCTACTTCCTATCGAGCATTTAAAACATAGGACCTGTTGTTTCTGGGGTCACCAACTTGTGGAGCTTTTTTTGGCCATGATCACCTTGGGCCACTTGACCCAGACCCTTATTATCATCTTTAGGACAATAACCAACCTTGTGGCCCTTATTATCATACCCAAAGCAAGCACCTAAATTCCTAAAGCATGAACCCAAGTGATTCTTCCTTCATGTAATGTACTGAGGGGGCATTCCCCAACCTCTAACCTGTTCTTTGAGAGGAGGAACTCTAGCATTGGTAACCTTTGAATTCAAATCATGGACTTGTCGAAAGCTAATGTCACCCAACTTACACCTCCTTTTAGAGGATACAGCGGTTGCTATCAAGAAATAGTAGCTAACCAAGGTTAGGGAGGAACCAACAGGGAATGCGTAGACTCAAGAGAACTCAATGATAGCCATTTGAGTGGCTAACCAACTAACTTCTCCAAAAGGGGGGT